>JAOTQE010104650.1:0-12255 GCA_025631205.1 Nesometra sesokonis
GATTTATATTTTATCAATCTTGATCGGATTTTCCCCACTGTTACGTTTTAAATATATATATATATATATATATATATATTTCAACATCATTTCATAAGGGTAGGCCATGCAACTCAATTGGATCATTAGGAACCCTCAGTAGCATAGAATGTTTAGGAATATAATATATACAAAATAAACCTTGATCATAAATATAAGTTTAGTTTCTTCTATTTCCCCAGTGTGTTATGTAACTATCCTTGCATGCAATATGAATGATACTAATTGTACGTAGTAGGATTGAAGACTACACATGATCATCAGTAAACGATACATCCTATTATTACAACACTCGTGACACAACTAATGTAGCAACAACATTTTCTGGGTAAAAATGGGAAGAAAATTTCATACGTAATTAATGATAAGGATTTTACACTAAGGCTTGCAAGTCAACTTCCAGAAATTATGCCTCAAATTGAAGTCACAAATTGATCATGCTTTGCTCAAGTTGCTATGAAATAATGTCGTGGTTTAAAGAGCGAGCGTGAAGGAAAAGAAAATCTTCAAACATCAATATTTTTAATAATTGTTAAAGTTGTAATATTATTTTATTAATAAAAGACTGTGTAAACTTTATAATACAACTGTTTTTTTTAAGTTCACTTAATGATTATAAACAAGCCTCTTTAAAAACCTAACCAGACATCATTTACATCCTCATCATAGTTTTTATCATCTCAAGGCCGAGTTTCTCTTAGCATTAATGAACAACCCTCAGTTCAACTCATTCAAGTATTATCCCAGTAAGATAATCTCCCTGTTTTTATCAACTAATTTTGTCTAGCTCATTTTATTCATAACTGAAACATGATTGATCACTATTATTTTGCAGAAGTAATTTACATCGATTTATGCTTTAGATGTTATTAACGAAAAAGCAAATTAAACCAATAAAATGTTTTAAGGTCTTATTTTTAATGTTAATTAATGAGAAAATGCATGCAAGTGGTGGATTACAGTTGATTAAATGCACTTTGTTTTTTTTTTCTTTTAGGTGCAGAAATCGTTTGGTTATAAAAATCCAAGAAAATTGTGTTCTGTTTTCTTGTGATTAATCTGTTCAATAGATGAAGATTAAAACTGAAGATTTAGAGGATTATGAAACAATCAACATGAAACTTGACCAACTTATAACAATTTTAATGTTAGGTTTAATTATGGATTTTCACAAATTTTAATTTTTAACAAAAATTGAAATGTAGGAAAAAGTTTCAAATCGGAGGTTTAGTAGATAATTAAGTTATTATTGTTGTTAAATACGAGATCTTTATTGTTTTTGTAACTCAAACACACCAAAAAAAATTATCATATGTAAAGTATGACTAATAAAGTGAATCTGAATCTGTATCTGACATGGAGGACACATTGAACAAGAACAACTGCTCATGTGGTCAATGCTTCCACTGTGATATTGGTGTGTAAAAACTGTCATCCATTATTTACTACATCACTCGTAAGACACCTCACATGGATTTAACATTTTAAATAAATAGAATATTCCTTCGTACAAACCTAAAACATAGTTTTAGTCAGAAATCAGTCAGATCTTACTGGACAAGAATCAAACTCACAATCTTCACTTTGGTAGAATGGTATTGTTAAACTATGTGTGTGTGTACAAAACTTAAATGTGGCAGAGCCAAGCACAAATGAGAGATAAGACGAACAATCGAGTTACATATAAATTATTACTATACATTTATCTTTAACATGGAAAAAATCAGTTTAATAAGATGTTTTCTTGCAAATTTATGAACAATTAAAATATGAACATTTAGAATGTTAAGTTTTTAGAAAACTGCATTTAAAACATAGATTTATTATTACGGCTAGATGGTGAACTTCCACAGAATAGATAGCCCAAAGTGCAATCCTATGTAAGCGCTTACTATTTTGGAATCCAACCAATCAAATCGTGGTAAGTTCTAAGGCCGTTGCTATGGCGAAACAGCAAACGAGCAATCCTTTATAAAAGTTTTAAATTTAACAATAAATGAAAGAAAATTTAATCCCAATATATAGACATTGACAACACAAAATATGTGTGAAATATGTAAATAATTTGTATTACAAAAGACTGTAAAAAATACAATAATTGTAAAACAGTTGTTATTATTTAATTTACATGTTTGTGACCAAGGATGAGGAATCAAAATAGTAGGCGCCTTCATGGGACTGCCATTTTACAGTGTTAAGATCACCATCTAGCCGTAATAATAAATCTATGATTTAAAATTGCATATCTGTATACTGTGACTAAACAGGCTGATTTTAAATTGGATTTTTTAAACATTTTATATCATATATCTGAAAATATTTAATGTAGTATCAAAGCTGAATGTTTAGCTGTGTGACTTATCCCTCCTTTGTCTTGGCTCTGCCACAAATAACAAAAATAAGATTTATTCTTGGTATAACGACTACAATACAGAAAAGAATATTTTCTTACCTCTAAAGCATCTGGCGTGTTATCAACTATGTAGATGCGAATATTGTAATTTATTGCCGTACTTAAGCATGGTGCAAAAGCTGCTAACTGTAAAAGTTTTAGTGGATGTCTGTCTGGGTTTGGCTCACCTACTAAACAGTACCAGCCGAGGTGATCTACTACCATTGAACACGTATCATGGTTCAGTTGGCAGTATACACTTGTGTTGATGGTTTCTTCACCAAGCGTTGCTATTTTCTGTTATAAATAACAATATTAAACATGTTTATAACTATCCAATTCAAAATATCAGTGACGGATTTAGGAGGTGCATCCGACATGCCCCCACCCAAACACATAATAGCAAAGATCTTGCAATGTAAAGATAGTTCGTTGGCCTATTCCAGTGCGTAATGCAAAATAAAAGTGCGCTACAAAACAAGAAGTAACGAATGCGCAGGTAGAAAATATTGCGAATAAAAATGATTTTATTTTATAACACAGATGCATTTATTTAAATACTAATGATGTATCTATATAAAATTCAGTATCATCCCTTTGGAAATAAATCCAAATAATAATTTATTTTAAATAAATAACTATTATTAAAACGAGAATAAAACAAACACTTTATAGCGCCCCCTACAAAAAAAGGAGTAGAATTGAACGTAGCGCTATCTTTACATTATAAGATCTTTGATAATACGATCAAAATAACGTCGTATATTGTATGACCATCCTAAAATTGGCACCCAAATTTAAAATAATGGGCAATAACATGAAAAACAAATCAAAACACTATTTAAGTCTAACAACACAGAGTGATAAAGTCCTACCTAATTTTAGTTTTTGTGTTAAAAAAAAGTCTATTTTATATGCTTTCAAACTATTTATTTTGTATTTTAAAGATGTATTGTCACTTGAAAAATGACAAAAAATGGAATTTGAAAATAGCTTGCTAGTTTCGAAAAAATAGATAAGTTATGACCATGAAACTAGAAATTAGGGTATTTTAAAATTATTTTAGTATTGAAATGTTATATAATGCTAAAAATCAGCAAAAAACCTCAAAAAGGCTGGAAATCTCTTAAATTTTTATCATTTCTCACTGTAAAAATGTTACTAAACAATTTTTTAATACACTAATTTTAATTCTCAAGTTCTTAAATTTGATGTTACTTTATTATGAGCAAGTTAATTTCAAAATTAATGTCATTGATTTTTTTGTCATTTTGAAGTGACAATACATCTTTAAAGCTGTTGAACTATATTTACCGATAAGTCTCTCCAAAGAGAAAAAAAAATACATAATAATACAATAATAAATAATACACATTTTAAAGTTAAGTTAGATTTGAATAGAATGAAAATTATATTTACTTATAATCTTGATATTAAGTAGAACAAATATTGATAATCACCCATTAATCACAGAAATATCTCAGTCATTATGATATATATGGTATATAATTGCGATCTTTAATATGTCAGTCACGTTTGTTTCTTCAATATATTTTTATAAATTGTTCCTATGTCATTTTATTAATAGCCTTTCAGGAATGTTGTAAAATGATGAGCAAGGCTGTTTAAATAATATATTATTTATAAAAAAAGATGTTTTATACATTAATGGCTGAGACAAAATGAACACCAAATTCCATTTGGTTTTAAAAAAATATAAAATGGTACATTTGAAAAAAAAAACTATCAATATAGTGCCAAGGCTAATATTTTAAATACTATAAACATGGTTATTATTGTTATCAAATCATTATTATATAAATAGTTACTGATGTCAATACAGTACTAATAAACTCTACTGACATGGCTTGATAAAAACATCAACTTCTTTTTATGTCAACACAGAGCTATACCAGATTGTTTAAATAAAACATGAACAAAATCACTAGCTCTATCGTACAGCTCTGTAGCTCTGTAAACGAAATTCTGCTCCAGCAGAAGTTTTTTTTTTTTATAGTTTGTTGTTCAATAATACACTTCTTGAGGGGTTACTTTGAAGGAGAACCTGCATTCTCTTCATCTGTTAAGGGATTTCTATTTGGGCCATCTTCTCTATTCTTTCTACAAATGCTACCATTCTAATGCCAATTGAACCAATGTCATGCCTGCCACTATCATTGAAGTCACCAGTTTCAACATCTGCACCAGAATCTTACCAATCGTAACAAGATCATTACAATGCACACATTTAAACTAATCAAAATCTTATGTTTCCCATCCCAACCCATCCAAGATTTTGAAAATCAGAGTTGCCATTTTTTTTTTGTACCTTCCAACCTCCTTGTTAAATACATAAAATTATCCAGAAAAATGTGAAAAACACATTATGTTATCGCAAATTATTGGGCATAAATATCGAGTTCTTGTTTCTTATTTTCATTACCAACAACAACTACAGAACTATTCTTGTCAGTGGCGGATATAGGAGGAGGGGTGAATAAGGTGGCTAGCCACCCTTTTCATTCTCTGAAAAATATAAAATAAGAAAAAAATTACAGAATGCCAATATTATTAAGGACAGAGACTTCTATAAAGTGCACCTTGCCAGCCACACCCCTTTTCCAAATCTTAGATCCTCCACTGCTTGTTCGAACAACTTCACTAATATTACCATCCCCTGTGATCATCATAATCACCATTTCTCTTTAACAACAATTTCTTTTTCCTTATTGTCATAACCAACAGTAACCACTACCCTTGTTCTAACAACTCCACCACTATTACTATCATCCCCTGTAAAACTTAATCATCATAATAACCATCTTTGTTTAAATCGAACAAAACACCTTTAAGAAGAACTTACAGACCAAACCTTCCAACCTACCCTCTAGCATTATAATGTATTCCTTAACCTGTATCTATCCTGTAATCAATTCATTATCTTTTACTCTCAATGCTTCTTATTCCAATCTATCTTCTGATTAGCGTCCTCTAAAAACAATATTCATATCCATTAATTCATTCGCTCATTCAATTTATACTATTTATTACTACTCTTCCATTCATCAAGTATTCACGTCTATTCCTCTCATTTGCTTTTATAAAATACATTAACAGTAATGTTCCGGTATCAGGTTATGTTGCGTACTCGATTTGTTACATTGCCTAGCAGAATCATCAAGTTATTACATTGGGCAACAACCATTTATATTCCTACGGCATGTATGCAAAACATTAAAGAATAATGTAATGTTAAATCTAAGTTAATCGTTCTCTTAAGATATTATGTATGAGTTGGAGGAACATCAATTGTAATTCTGGGCATTATCATTATGGGATTTAGATATACATAATACACAATAAAAATACTAATGTATTAGATCATTGCCCTAGCATTATGTCTATGTGAAAGGTTAAATAATAACTAACAGAGGTTAAATTGATACCACTATTATAGTGGGTTATATCATCAGTGTGGAAATGCCGGGGGAAGGACAGCTGGTGGCATGACATTATTATTGCCACAACGTAGTATATTAGGTGTGCCGGGTCTAAAATTAACCCTAAAAATAAAAAATACATATAAATATAGGTCATGCATACCATAAACATGGTAACAAAACATACAAAATGGGAAAAATGTTTTTTTTTTGTGTTATAATCAAAGCCGGGAACCACGCCCACCCGGACGTAAGAAAGTGCGCCCCACCCGCCTTTTTGCTGGATCCTGCATCTCCCCCTGAAAGGAGCACTTCAACAGTAGAATCAGACTCATTAGATCATTGAGTTAAAGTGTGAAGTATGGACCAAAATAAAATTAGGATAAAAATATATTGCATGTTTGAGGATGTTATGTGTTAAATATGACTACACCAATTTTGAAAATGTTAAATATATAATAAATATAATATAAATGTAAATATTAATTATATAATTAAAATATATAATTATATTAACAGTCTTGTGCCTGTGGTTTGTGCATAATCACTTACTAAATTTCTGTATTTTGGGCTGGTGGGCTAAAATCAAATTTGAATTGCATATAATGTTTCAGGTAAAATGTATACTTTTTTATTTTTGTGTCATCTGCTTATGTGTATGTTGTATGTATAAAATTAGAAATTAAATTTCAGGCATTAAAATTTAACATAATGAAATACAATTATATTAAGGATTTAGTTAAAGAAATACCATTGAAATATAATGATAATAAATATATAATATCAGAAACCAAAGTAGAAGTAGGCTATGAACAATACTACAGGGAAAATAAAGATAGGTGTGAAATTCCATCATCACTATTAGTAAGCCTCTTAGATGGTTAATTTTACTCGTTATCCTCCATTAATCCTAAATTTACGCCCTCGAATTGTCACGCTAAACGGTTATGCAATATTATCTACTTTAGTGATGACGCCACTTTGGATAGAAAAATCATTCAGGTGGATCGTCACCAGTTTTACCAATGTGGGATTCGACCCTTGGGAGCTGAATGCAATACATCATCTCTGATTCTTCATTTTATATCCTAAAATTTATTCATTTTTCTATCAATAACCTAATAATTACAGATTGCAATAACCCAATAATCACCGACTGTTGCCGTGTTGTGACATTTACCACAATCAAATGATGGATATGAAACAATATTTTCAATGCCAAATTTGAAATAATATTGTGCAAATTTGATACTGGAGAAATTTATAAGAAGTTTTATTAAGTATCATAAATACTAGACCAGAATAATCAACTTTTTTTTTAAGCTTGACATTTAAAGAGGAACTGCGGGATTGAATCTTCAATGGATACATCTATAGAACAATTAGTTGTGACCTAACTAACAAAATTTCAAAACATTTTTGGACAATGAAATAATGAATGAAAACACTTTCCAAAGTAGGTCTTAAATCAAAAAGTGGGTCTACTACTCATATTACACAATGCTAAAAATAGGAAAATTATGGATTTTAAAATGGTTGTGTTTGAAAACCGTATTAGAGGCTCTAATACAGTTTTCAAACAACCATTTTAAAATCCCTGAGGTTATATTAAAATATACCTGTTCTAACGTGAATTTGGCTGATCTTTCCAATTATGTAAGTTACATTTGTAATGCGATTTTAGTTTTCAAGCACAACCCTTTAAAATTATCAATTTTCCTATACTCTTTAACACTGTGTAATTTGAGTAGTAGACCCACTTTTGATTTGGGACTCATTTTGCAACATGCTTTTTAGTATTACCGCATTTTCCAAATGTTGTGCAATTCTATCTATTAGATCATAACTAATTGCTCTATTTATCCATAAAAATTTGAATTCCGGAGTTGCCCTTTAATGTTAGCCTGAGAGGTGTTTTGTTGAAGGTGTATATGGGACATTTGGAGTCACATGAATGTCACATCCAGAATCAGCTTCAGGTGACCTTACTCAGGGCTTAAGCTGCCACTAGCAAAATAGCCAAATCTTATGGAAAATTGAATTTGGCTCATTTTTAAATCCCAAATAAGTAAAATAACTAATGAATTTTAAACTCAATTGTCTATGCAGTATACTTGAAAGATTTTGGCTCATTAAACTTAAATTTGGCTAATTATTTGAAAGCTAAATTAGCCAATTGTTAAAAAATATTTCTTCCAGCTTATCCACTATTTGCTAAAACTAATGATACATCAAACATGCATTGACTACGTCTTTGAGCATAATGAAATATCATTAGTAAAAGTTAAATGAATAAATAGAATTAGGATAACTGAAAGATAAAAAAAAAATAAACTAAAATAAAATAATAAAAAATAAGCTACAAATGCCATACTTTCTTTAGAAATAATCATACACAAAAATCTTTAAAAATTTAAAACAAGGTCTTGATATTCTAATACTAAATAATTTATTGTTATTACATAACCTTAATAGAACGGTTCCAAACTTTAAATTTTTATGGTTGAAAAATGTCATTTATATATATATATATGTTATTTATATATTGTTTTTACTCATTAGAAAATTTCATATTTTTTTGTAGTAAGTCTACAATATGCATTCTGTGGAAGAAACATGATTGATGTATAAAACAGAATTCAAGACATTTTCTTCGCATTTTAAATTATGTAACAGTAGTGAATTGGTGAGTTTTATGGCTAGACTTTCTATATTGTTAGATGCACTGAGATGGAACATATAGGTAGAGCTGAAGCTTTAAAGTAAAGAAGTGCACCACAGGGTCTTCATTTCAATCCTGCAATAATAGAGTGTATGTTATGATGTTTACAGTGTTATGGAAGTGGTATCATTTTAAACCAGAGGCCGGCAGAAAATCCAGTTATAAGGATATCCACACGGGCTAAAATTAGTCTAATGGGATCCAGGCGCGGATCCAAGGGAGGCCACGGAGGAATGTTCCCCTTCCCCCCCCCCCCAGTCATCAACCAAAAAAATTTAATGAGTACAAAATGTAAAAAGAAAAAAAAGTTTCACCACATATTTTTATATCCCTACTTTTTAACTGTATAGGTTTATTATTTTCAAAAATCCTCTATGGGAGATATTCCCAAACCCACCCCCTGGCCCAGTCAGTCTTTCTGTGCTCTTCCAGCTGTAAAATGTACCTGGTCTGTGACCCCGCTCCCCCACCCAGATGCGTCTGGGATAGGACATGAAATATAATCACTCCTAAATAGTAAGTCCAGACGATCAGATTTACAGTTTTTACTTGTTTATATGTACTTCTTGGATAATCTTCACAAACAAACAAACAATGACATATAAATTAAACTAAATACTAACCTCCCATGTTTTACTTGTTCGTGATTGTCCCTTGCAGTAATATATAGAGTATTTCCAGTCGCTATTTATCTGTGCTGCGCAATGTGCAGATGTTAGAATCATCGGCTTTACAAGAGTCATATTGGTAGGACCACAAATAATAATTGGTGTGAGCATTGTCTGTCTACTGTTTAGCTTCGGTTTATCTGTTGTTTCCCTGTTATATGTAATATACATCTCTTCTGTGTATCCCTTTGGTACTGCACCCTCTGGGATAAATACGCTTATTCCTGTGTTAAGAAAACCATTACATAATAAATAATATTGTTTACATAAATTTTTAATATGAAGTATCGAATATATTGCAAAATATGTTATAACTAAAATTACACCTTTATATGGTAATTTGAAATGCATAGATACACACCGTGTAAATTTATATCAGACGATTCTTAAAAATTCCAATTTCCACGACAAAAAAAATGAAAGTATTAAACAATTTATCAATCACTACACTACAATACTGCAAGTACTGTATTTGATGCAGACTAAAGATCATTAAATGTTATAAAACTCAGTGACGGAAAAATAAAGCTGGCCCAGAGCTTGTCATAAAATAGCTTTCCAAAAAATGCCATGATGTCAACCAAGTACAAAATAGGCTTCAATAACCATAGAAGCCTAAAAATCAGTAGGGTCCTTTGTGTTATAATCTTGGCATGTGCAAAGTTTGAGACCAATCAGGCTTATATAATATTAGTTTTTGTGGTAAAAAACTTTCTCCAAGAATTGGGAGAAATGCCGAACAATATTAATTACCATGAAATTCAAAACATACATAGTTCTGTTAATAATTTTCAAATTCATAGAGTAGATAAATTAAATTTGTAATTTTTGAAGGGATAAGATGTTGATTTTTATTATGTTTTCCAAGGTTGGTTAAGGTATATTGTATGTATGAAGATCTTATCTTACATATTGAATTTCAATTTTAATAACAGCAAAAAATAATACACTAATGAAAAAGATTGTAAGAGACTCATACCCACTATTAATAATTATAATAGTTATATATAGTGAAGGTTTTCAAGGCTTTTTATAATTTAAATTAACATAGCTATAAAAAAAAAACAGTACAATGTAACACACAGTACAACAGAAAAAAGGAAATAAGAAACACAAAAGAAAGATCCTATGGCGCACCACCTGGGAAGCAAATGAATATCAATAAATTATATTAATATGCTAATGTTGTGTATTCAGGCTTGGGTCTACATCAGCTGGTGTTTGAAGGTAACATCGTTGGATAAAAAGAAATACTAAAGATAAATAAATAAAATAAATATTAATGAATAATCTGAACTGATAGTACAAAGAATGAGTTCATTTAATATGAACTAATGATGATGACGAATACGATGATGGAAATGATGTTAGTGACAATTTTTTAATTTGGTATATTATGCATGGAAATTTTCATTTAAACCTATGGTCAAGGCTTTGTGCAATGTCGGTTTCTAATCATGGACCATAGTCTACTTGCCTCTAAGGCTAAAACATGGCATGATAGTTTTACAAGGCCTTATTTAACAACTTTTTGATACAAGCTGGGGTATCAACTTTCAGAACGAGAATGGCAGTGCAAAATTTAAACTCCAAATCTCAAGACCTAAAATTAAATTAAAGACCTATCTCTAAAATTATAATGATGATGGTACAGTAAGTAACAGAAAACTAGCTGTGATATACTACGGTGGCAGTGATAATGTTTATAAGTTTCTACTAATGATAAAGAGATCAAAGAATGTACATGTGCTCATTTTTAAAGCAACTTACCTGCATTTGGAACACTCAGTCTTCCCCCTCTTGACCCTATCATACCCCATGCGACACAATTTGTATCAATGTGTGCTGGTAATTCACTGTTTAGTACTGGAGGAGCTACTGAATCCGAATCATAACACCTCATCTGATCACTTCCTCTTGATGAGAAACTTTTCTCAGAAGGCATGGAATCGCTGTTTGTCAGGCTAGGTAAAATTGGTTCCGCATACATAGGCTCCTTGTTCGACAAACACCTATCTGAGCAACAATCAGAATCTGATTTCTGGTAAGGTAAACATACATGCGTTACTGGCGTAAAACGGCCAGATCTGTGGGAGGGTGAGTACAGTTCGCAACTACATTTACGAGAGGAAGCAAGTGGAAGGTTTAGTTTTAAATGCTCCCGGCTCATAGCATGTCCATTAGAAAACCCATTTGCGAATCCGTTTCCATTTTGTAGTACCTCGTATGGTACATTGTAACGCATGCCCTCTGGAGAAACTTGTTTTAGTTCACCGCAATATGTCATTGATCCATCAGAGAGGTTTAGTGGTGAAGTTGTCATTTGTATTTTCTCTGGGTTTGAACCCATTAGAACAGCTTGTGTTTGAATCGGATGAGATGACTGTGTCAAGTCGGGTTGCATTGTTAACATTGCTAATCTTGTTTCATCTACAAAAACATAACAAAAACTATCATTTAAAATTATTGTCATGGGAAACATTTATAAACCATATACTAGAAAATTTTTACAGTTTCTGTTATGTACTACAAAAGTAAAACCAAAATAAACGTAAACGTCTTTATATAAGTGGAGGATCCATTTTAGATTTGTGTATAGTGGGTTGTCGCAAGTCATATGGCCAAGTGTTTAAGATAGAAAAACTGTGAACCATAGCAAAAACAACTGTGCAGGTTCAAGGCCATTTATAAACCAGAGGAGTATCCCACTGTACTTGCCGGTACAACACCTCTTGTGGATGGATGAAAGTAGCAAAATTTGGCTGCACATGACATGAAATAACACATATTGGAGGAGTAAGTATTTGGATGTACAACGGGTCCACAATTTCCTTAAAGACATATGTGGCAGAGCCAAGCCAAAGGAAGCAGAAGTCGAAAAATTGAAAATTAAATTATTTACAGATTATGAAACTATGCATTATTAAACTACGCATTATTAAACTACGCATTATTAAACTACGCATTATTAAACTACGCATTATTAAACTACGC
>JAOTQE010104661.1:0-13641 GCA_025631205.1 Nesometra sesokonis
TAGTCAGGGTATGATGGTGACCACTGCCAAGTCACAGGTAAGATAAAAACAGTCTGTCTGTCAATTAGTATAGCTCTCTCTCATTCAATGAAACCTATATAGTCAGGATATGATGGTGACCACTGCCAAGTCACAGGAAAGATAAAAACAGTCTGTCTGTCTGTCTTGTATCATATCATATATATTATATATTATTTATTTCGCTCATAACGTAATAACAATTAAACATACAACATAAAAACAAAGTACAAAAGTAATTCAATGAGGCAGGATTACCTAAATGCTATAACAAAAATAACAGTCAAGAGGCTCTCTGCATTGAAATACTTACATAAAATTAACAAGGAAACATTAAGATAAAATAATAAAATTTCATATTGCAGGTTATCAAAAGGACTAATGTACAAACGATACACTGTATAAAATTTGATAGAATACAAATTGTATGTCAAATACAAATTGTATGTTTTTCATGGTGTAAACCATGATTAAATCCACATAAAGAATTGTTTTGCCCAAGCAAAACATTTTTTAAAATTTACATTACTCTGTCAGAATTCATAAAATATTTTTGAAGCCTTTTAATTGCCCTTTCTGTAATTTTATATATTTAAATTCTTATAAGCTACTGTTTAATTTATATTTCTTATGATTTCTGAGATAATTGTGCATATCTCTTAAAATATTTTTAACCAAGAAGTCGAGTGATTAATGAAAGTGATGTAGGAAACCGATTTTCAAAGGTTTGTGCTTGCAAAACACAACCCTTTGAAAGAAATAATACCATCCAACTAGGGTTAACATGGTAGATAATGGTAGTGAAAAGGTAGATCTAGGTAGTTAACAGGGTTAACCCTATAAAAACTACCATTCACACATAACAGTAACATTATTATGCTATGGTGACCAAAACCCATGAATTACTCAATTAACACAAGGTCAGCTCCTCTCTCAAGGGAGACTACAAATGATATGTCTCCAGCAATGTCCTAAAAGTACATTGGAAAATACAGCCATTAATAGACCTTCAGACTAATTAAAACTGACATCACAACAATCAACAACAATCACTTAATGACCTTAAGGTAACAATAAACACTACTGTGATACTTGGTAGATCTTTCTACTAATGTAACATGGTAGACCCACCTAGTTGGAGAGTGTTTTTTTTTCAAAGGGAAGGTTTTTTTTTATATTGCTTTGTAAGATACGTAGTTATTAAATCATGAAATATGGCATTGATTATCAAAATTTTTCCTGTATATTTTGAATTGTTTTTTTTACCACTATTCAAAATACGGTTTTTTTGTTTTTATAGATGTTGAGTACTTCATAACAATAACAACAGTTGACAATGTCACTCCAGTTGTTGGCCAGGATGTAAGCTTCCTCTGTGAAGTCACTGAAAACCCCACCCTTGGCAGCCCACGTTGGCTCTACCCCGATGGTTCTGAGATCGCACGGCTTGGCTTTACCGGAGATCAACACATTCACGTTGAAGAGATATCACCGACATCTACAAAGCTTAACATCCGTAGTTTACGACCAGAGGATGAAGGAATGTACACTTGCGCTGTTAGTCATATTAGTCGAGACTTTGCTGTCAACCTCACAGGTTAGTGGTTTATTGTATACAGGAATCCTATAATATCTAGATAAATTTCTGAAGTAATAAATATAATACCCTTATATTTATATGAAAGAGTCGGCCTTTGCGATTTTTAATTGTTTTATAATTTATTTCATGTTTATGAAATAGTAAACAAAGAAAACTTGAATACTTTAGTTATGTTAAGGAATGTTTGTTAAATTTCTTAAATTCAACAAATTTAATAAAATTTAACCTAATTTAATAAATTTAACAAAATTTAATAAATTTAACCTAATTCCATCCAACAGTGCAACAAATACCAACAACAGGATTATATGTAAATAAAAAGTACAATTTATATAAATTGGTTAAATACAACTAATAAGATGAAATAAAGTTCCTATATAAAAATGCACACTGTAGATTGAAGAAAAGCCAAATAGAAGTAGACTGCAATACATATGGATAATTGTTGTGGAGTTCATTAGAATGAAAAATTAGAAGGACCTCCTTAATTAGTGTAAGGCCAGAGAATATCGTAAATAATTATAACAGCCTGTGGTTGACATATTTCTATTTTCCCTGAATTTTTATAGAACCAACTTGTCGCTTGCCTTGTCTGTATGGTGGTACTTGCTTTGGAGGTGATTGTCTTTGTCCAGAAGGCTTTATAGGTGACCAGTGTCAGACTACAGGTAATACAATGCTTAATAAACATGCATGTTTAGTAATATGGCATTTTTATTTAACTCCACTTTAAGATCACTGTTAAAATCACAATCATAGACTTCTTAGTGATGAAACCATCTAATTATTTGAATATTGTATATTGGATACTAATCTTGCATGAAGTAGTAAAAAGCTTCCTATAGTTGCAGTCAGTCCTTCATTTCAAGTCATTTTTTTCTTGCCTTTTTTGAGTTCTTTAGCTGCTCTAGTTTTTGTTGCTTGTTCTAAGACTTACCATCTATGCCTCGTTGTGATCTGCATGCAGGGTGCTGGGTAAATGTGTACAGTGGTGCCCTCTTCACTCACCTAGCTTCACCTTAAGACCACTATAGTCTATTACCGTCCCTTCTTAATGCTAAAACCATCTAATTATTTTACTATTATATATATTGGATGCTACTTCCGCATGCAGTAATACAAAATTCTTAGAGTTGCAGTCCATAATTTCAAGTCAGTTTTTTTTGTCACTGTTAAGCTTCCTTTTCTCCTCTAATTTCTTGCAAGTTTAAGACTTTCCATCTGTGCCTCGGTGAGATCTGCTTGCAGGGTGCTAAGTATATTTTTACAATTATTCCATCTGCAACAATCCAATAACTGCACAATCCAGAGTTCTTTGTACAGGTGTATCTTGTGGTATTTGTAACACATGGAAAAACATACACCTTAACTGGGCCAATTTAAACCATACAAGCACCACTCTTAACAATCTGCCTCACACCTCAATGTGATTAACTTAGCGTCTTATTCTTAGAAGTTATATTTTAATTTAAGTTTATCAATAATCATTCAGTGTTATTAAATTCAGTGATTTTATGGTTTTTTTTAAAACACAGAGCAAGGATTTGTAATTCGCTTTACAACGCCCTCAGACATTGAACTCCAATTGTACGGTGACGTTGAGTATGTTTGTGAGATTGCTTCTGTAACAGGATTCAGAAATCCAAGCTGGACTGCACCTGATGGGACAGTAATTTCTACAAGAGGTAGGATTATATAAACAAAATTGTATGACTGTCTCACTGTTTTCATATTGATTTTATTACATTATTTTGTGGTAAACTACATACCTTTCAACAATGTGAACAAGGTAATTATCACCATGTAAATTCCTGTGAAAGAGGATGAAATGAAGTACCATTTGTGTCTGTATCTACATGTGTTTTAATGTTTTTTTTCGTATAGTTCATTATTATTACTGTATAAACATAATTTAAAATAATATTTAAATGTTCTTTTGTAAATTAATTTGAATAAACAAATTTTTTTGTACTTTTTTTTAATAGTCCTTGTTCCATGTGCTCTCATCGTAGTGGTGTTGTACAATGTTGCTAGCGCAGTCCCTGTCAGTTGTACCGAATATAAATTAAATTATATTTCATGTATTTTTATACAATATTTATAGTTAATACTGTAATATTATTGTATTTATATGTGATAAAGAATCAAAATATTTGTTATTACCTTGATGCCTAGAAAAGGTGTAGTTTATTTTGTGAATATTTACCTGTATAAACACGAATAATTGCCATTGTTACTTATCAATGAAAATCTACGAAAAATAATAGAACCATCTACATGCCCTCATGACCATCCTTCACACCATGTGTACATCCTCAGTTTCCATTTCGCCGTCGTTAAACAAACATGGCACAGGATTTGGTTTGGTTGGTATTTGAATAGCTTCATCCATCGGTAACATTAGCCTTCTCTTTTCTACTGCTGATTTTAACTAGCATTTGTGATTCTTTATTACTTAATTTTTTTAGGTGCCAACACTCGCCGTTTCATTGAGCACTCGACCCCCACCACTACCCGTCTTGTCATCCAGGGAATACAGCTACAGGACCAGGGTATCTATACCTGTAATGTTGGATCTATCAATGACACAGTTCCTGTAGTATTAGATGGTAAGATGCTGCTAAAAAGAACAGTTTTTGTTCATTGGGGTCCTAACTGCAAATTTTAAATTTTGAAATCAAAATTCCCAAAGGCCTCTCGAAACATGGATGAGAAAATTTCTACCAGAGGGAGTAATGACAATTTTAATATTAGATGCATGGATGAAATAACTTATTGAGTTACCTACACAGTTCTACTATCAATATAGATAACTTATTGAGTTCCCTACATTGTTAGTATTACTGCATTTAGTTACCTCTGCCCTCTTGTTATTGATTCTACAACTATAATACTATTTTATAGTAAACTTTACAGTAGATATTAGACCACAATTTTCTTAGTATTTTTGCCTAGCTGAATAGCATCTAATATATTTATTATATTAGGTGCTTGGATTTTAAAGAGTGAAATAGGTACGTTTTATTTCAATCTTGAAAAAAAAATAATTACATTAGCTATATTTCTGTTTTTATTTTACAGTTGCAAATTGTGACCCACCATGCCAGAATGGAGGTCAGTGTCTTGATGGGGCTTGCCTCTGTCCAGCTGGTTTCTATGGCAGCCAATGTCAAAATCTTGGTAACTATACATTATGTTATTATAAAAGTGTCTAATAATTCAATTTTTTAAATAGACTCACTGTAAAACCATTTAGTTATGTGTTTTAAGCATAGTGTAATAATCTTGTCACCAGAAGCAGAATGTACAGTTCAACATTTTACCATTTCTTATTTCCTCATGAAGCTGGACCTCAGTACTTTAGTGCGTGTTGTCAGTATAAGAAATTGTATATATATAAACTAGAGATAGTTTCAAGAAAATGGTTATTTTTCCTTTTTAAATTAGACCCAGGTACCACCTACATCAACAAAATGGTAATTAATGTTTTTCTAATGTTTTCTTTTAGAATCACCTCAAGCATTGACAATCATCCCACCATCCACTCTACCTGAGATAGGTGAAACAGTATCTATCATATGTAATGCACCATCACCAGGTAGATACCGCAACCCACAGTGGCTCTACCCCAGTGGAAGTCAAGTACAAATGAAATCTGAAGGTGAGTGACTGTAGTTGAGGATGACAGGACGCATGTTGAATTATTGAATAAAATCTCTTTTTTCTTGAAAATAAAAAAAATATATATCGTTTGAAATGGGTGTAAAAACCGCAAGTTATGAATTCACGATTTATGATAACACCAAACTTAACCATTTTTTTATTTAAGTGTAAAATGAAACCAAATTATGTATTTCTTCAGTGGGTCAGAAAAACTTTGGTTTAAAATTTAAGCTTTTTTCGACATAAGCTTGTGGACTATATTCACTGTACCATCACATCTACCTTGTTCATATAAAATGTTTTTGCTGTTAACTAGCGAATGTAATAAAAATGAATATGCTGCTTTTAATTGCCATAATCCTTTAGTATATTATATCAAATATAAACATCATTACTGTATTTCAGGAGCTGGAAATGTATTTGTTGACCTCCTTGGCCCATTCTCAACAAGACTCACAATCGATGACATTAAAGTTGAAGATCTTGGAGCTTATCAATGTCAAACTGGGCCTCTATCATCGGTATACACTGTGTTGGCAGAAGGTAAGAAAATACATCATATTACAGCAATGTAAAATATTAAACTTGACTGATTTTTAAATATCTAAAAACAAGTGATTTGGCTTACATACGTAATCAGCGGCATATCCAGGGAAGGTGTTCAGGGTGCTTGACCACCCCCCCTTCGGAAGCCAAAAGTAATAAAATAAGGATGGGAATGTAAAAATCTGGGCCTCGTGCCCCCCGTAGAGGAAAAGGAATATACTGTGAGGTAAAAGCACCACAAATGGGGTGACAATAGGGGAAAATAGGTTTGTTTTTTTTTTTGGTTTGTGAAAATCCAACCCAGGTTTGATCACCCCCCTTCGACAATTCCTAGATATGCCCCTGGTAATGGTACATAAATGAAAACAAACCAATTTAAGATTGAGTATTGTTTTAATGGAAAACTTGATTGCTCAAAACAGTGTAAAGAGTGGGTAGGGCCCATTACTGATTTGTATGGAATCATTGCAGAACTTGTTGGATACCACTGAAAATGGTCCATGAAAACAAGGCATAGCCTGATGTACTATGGGATGGAGGGAAAGGAATTGCAAAATTATTGCATCAAAAATGTTGATGGATATGATATATAAGAATTAGTAGGCCTAAAGAATACTTTTATGTAAGTTGTCTGAATTGTGGGATTGAGCCAAAGGAATAAAAGGATGTATCATGTGATAGCTTCCCGAGAAAAAATGTGATTGACTGCCCTCAATCTTCGTCTTTCTGTATAAGGGCATCTATTTCTTGACTTTGCTTATTTTTGAAAATAGGTGGACACAATATAAAATGTTTGGGGTAGATAGACTTGGAGGATATGAACTATTTACTAAAGCCAGACACTCACGGCGTTGTACGACAGTTGCACGACTAAACTGTCGCTCCCTATGTGTGGTTGTCGGACGTGATGACAGGCTTCTACTCGTCGGCTGACGGTTTTTTAGTGACTGTCATATGATGCATTGAGTGTCCAGCTTTAGAAAACCGTAACAATAATGATTTTCAACTATTTTTACAAACAAACTGTATGAATCAGTACTTGATTCATATTTATGAGTCTTTGATGGCACCATCAAATTTTCGTCTCGTTTTGTTTTTTCCAATAGACACTCGTGACTGTAGTACACGCCCATGTCAAAATGGAGGAACCTGTTACCGTGGGGTCTGCACATGCCCAACAGGTTACACTGGAACGCAATGTGAAACAGAATGTAAGTAACACCCTGTAGTTGAAGTTTCAAAATAAATGATTGCGTGATTGTGAGTTTGCTACAAATCTTATCTTTCTTACTTGAAATACTATGGCAAACCTTTTTGTCTGATGCATTGTGCTTTATAAAATTGCAATTTTGGTGATGTTGAAGACAAGTTGCAATTTTTATTGCAATCGATTTTCTAACAAAAAGTTATATCTAACCTTAGAATTGAATTGAAATTATTAATCACACGAAGTTAACTTGCGCAAAATCCAGCGAATATTTCTTTAATTTGAATAAGGTGAAAGTAATGATAACATTTTTTTGTTGAAAAATTATTGTATTAATTTTACAGGTCTACATTTAAATTGTAATATATTATTATGATTATTTCAGTGTATAGTTCAGTTTTAAATGAATTTTATTGTTTTTATTTCAGTGGAGTCATTAAGAGTCAAGATCGACCCACAAACCACACTACGTGAAGGAAGCGACCTGATACTACAGTGCAATGTTCCTGATGCTAGTCCATTCAAAGACCCCGAGTGGCGTACTCCATCTGGTGAAATTATCCGCCCACTCAACTTAGGTAATTAAAAGATATACATATGTTTTAAAACTCTATCTATTTGGGAAATTATTGATATAATATATTGAAAGAAATAAAAATTAATACTATCACATTTTTAGAGGAATGTATGCCTGAAGGTTTCTGTTAAAATGCACATAAATACAAAAAAATAAATAAAACATGAATATTATTATCCACACAACAAAACAAAATACAAAACTGTAAATTGATATAACTGAACATATGGAGCTTTTACTCATTACAATGACAGAGACACATAAATAATTGTTGTGAACACACATGTCTATTTTCCAAGATAAATTAAATAATTGAAATCTGTATTTTAATTATAGAATTGCTTTACAACTCCAGAACTTATTATCATCCTTTGTGAGCATGTTAATCTGTATAATCTAAAATCCTGGACTCATGAAACTTGAATCTAAACACCAAATATTATTTTGTTATCTTCTATAGGTGGCTCAGAATCAATGTATGTTGAGGCTGTCGGGCCGACTACATCAACTCTTGTTATCAAGAATGTAAACGCACAGGTTAGTGGAGCATACCTGTGTAAAGCAGGCCCTCTACAGTCAGAATACACCTTTACACTTACAGGTAAATAAACAAATTATATATTTTGAAATAAATTGTAAGAAATATTATGAGAGAAGGACTTATGTGGTACACTAAAGACTGGAACACACTCGAAAAATGTGTGTTGGGTTGACTGGACGGTTTCGTCCAGTGTCAGTTTTGGATTTTACGGTGTGCCCTCATGTATACTTTAAGTTCAAATTTTCCTTTGCATGGCCTTCCACATATTGTACAAGTGAATCCTGTTGGTTTTGCCTCTAGGATTATTTCTGCATAGTTGTGCCTGTCTCCAACTTTCTACTCTTTCTGCATTTTTTAATGCTATTCCATACTTGAAAATATTGCTAAGCAAAATGATATGCATGGCAGTTTGTGTATCATTATATACACTTTTTGATTTATAGTCAATTCAGACTGATTGATGAGAAGATTAAAGTATATGAAGTACCTGTTTATTAGCATATACCAATCTGGCCCTTACAGCTACCTCTAATAAGCACCCATATGTGGCTTTATCAGTGGCTTATGCCAATCCATGGCTAGTTAGACACAGATTTGTTATATATGTTACACTATCTTTTATCCATGAGTCTGATTATATTGTAAATGGAGCTAAATGGCTTAAAGAATAATTTATCATTTACATCACTTTTAATTTCTTTTTTATCTTCTATGTAGATACATCTTGTAGTCCTGCCTGTGTTAATGGTGGCACTTGTGCTAAGGGTAATTGTATCTGTCCAAGAGACTTCACTGGACAAGCTTGTGAGAGAGAAGGTAAATTTATGTATGCTTCAATCACCTTACTGAATCATAACAATTAGTGTCATGTGTAATATACATTGGTAGATCTAACCAATGTCTTTGTATTCAAACAATAGAATTTTGAAATTAATGTGTTGGTTACACTTTGAGGTCCTGCATGAATGGTCCTAGATATCCAAGCAATATTTCTTTCCTGCCTGTCTTCATCTACAAAAAAACATTTAAAGCATCATCCAATGTGAAACAACAAGTCGTTAGGTAAAAGGTTTACTTTTTACTAATTCACAAATTCATTTTGAAGTGTCCATAATGAAAGAGGGCAGCATTGAAAAAAAAGAAAAGCTATCGCTATCATGTACAGGACACCAGCCACATGTCTTTAGATAGTTAGTATATTAGAGACGACCTCAAAGGAATGAAATGGATGCAATCGAGGAATGCAGAGTAGAAGTATTATATTGCAACTTAGGTAAGCAGTAGTATTAACTGGAGCTATTACAAAGACACGAATATATTTTTTAATGCTTTCCATTTTCTCTGCAGATTATGTGATACGTATTTTGACTCCAGACTTGTTGAATTCTCAAGAAGGCACTAACATGACCTTGGTTTGTGAGCTTCCTTCAAACAGCTTCTTCCGCAACCCTCTCTGGTATGACATCCTTTCAAACGTTGTACCTGCCATTGGATCTGGTGAGTATTGTTTGCATCATTCATTCTAAGCCTACTTATTTCAGTTCAGGTCAGTGTGCCTTAGAGAGCCTAAAGAGAGTCGTGAGCATTTCTCTGGAAAGCCAATCTGCTCGCATTCACCATACCATTTGTCCAAATCAAGTGTCTATATTTTTATAGATTAAAATGTAAAATAAAATATAATAAATAAACTTGTTTTGTATTTGTAGGTGTAAATGAACGAGTTGTGCAAGAATCATTGAGTCCACTTTCATCTAAGCTCTACTTTTCACCTCTCCACCAGTCTGATACAGGTACCTACACCTGTATGGCAGGCCGCTTCCGTGATGAATATGATCTGAGGGTCAACGGTAAAGATTAACGATTATTAAATCTTATCTGTCATTATTTTTTCACAATTACTATTAAACCTTTCCTGTTTTTTTTAATATATTTTTTGTGTTTAATCCAGTTAAATGAAAATATTAACTTATAATAGTATATTAATAATAATAATAATAATTATAATAAGTTTTATTTCAAATTGCTATGTTATAGATTTGTTTCTTAAAGATGTATTTTCACTCGAAAATTACCAAAAAGTTTGAAATCAACTTGCTCATATTAAAGTAACATCAAAGTTAAGAACTTGAGAATAGAAATTAGTGTATTTTAAAAATGTTTTATAAGATTTTTACAGTGAAAATTGACCAGAGTTATAGAGGCTGTCAACCTTTTAAATGATTTTTGCTAATTTTAAGAATAAAAATGTTGCAAAATTAGGGCAAAATATTTTTTTAAATATAATTTTGATTGGGATGATCATAATATATATATTTTCTTCAATGTAATCAAGTTATTTTCAAAATCATTTTTTTTGTGATTTTTCAGTTGACAATACATCTTTAACAGTGTAGTTATTTTTCTATGAGAAAACATGGAAAATAAACACATAGCATAGCTCACTTTGGAGTTCTATAAAGTTACAGCTGTAATCAATGCATTTTGCATTAAGTACTAGAGTCAACATCGACAAAGCATCTTGCCCAAGAACAAAAAAAACAGAAAGATAAGAATTTCCAACTCCCAACCACATGATTGAGAATCTAAATAGCCACCACTGTTCAACTTGCTAAGGTTTTTCTTTATATTGCTGTGAAAGCTGCTTCTGCTATGATTTTTCTTGTAACTTGTTACTGATATATGTTTATGTAATATTTTCCAGCCATTCCATGCAGCCAGAATTGTATGAATGGAGGAATTTGTTCGTTTGGTAAATGTGAATGCTTACCTGGATTCAGTGGAGAAGTTTGTGAAACACCAGGAGGTGAGTACTTTATACCAATTTAGTTCCAGTGATCTACCTATATGTTTTCTACGGAAGTTAGAGAAGATTCTTTACGTTTATCTAAAGCTGAGTTGGATTTTAATTTTTTACATAATTGCAAGTCACGTGGCGTATTTCCTAAATTCATTTGTTTAATACCAGATAATAAATGATTATGTAGAAGAATGTATTTTAAGACACCACAGTTTTTTCACTAGGCCAATATTGATATATTCAACATCAGTCTGAAAGTGTGTACTGTACCATGGTATTATGAATTTATCAGATCAAGAACTGGACTGCCAGCAGACACACCATGGCCTAAATACTACTGCTGTTAACATCTTGTGACATTATGCTTTGCACTGTGTTTTTTCCAAATGTGTCTTTTATAGCAGGATGGTTTGAAGGTAATGCAATGTATATATTTTTTCCAGCGGCATCACATAATTGTGGGGCTCTTTTTGGGGACCCCGAGTATTGAAGACAATTGGAAAACTGTATGAACAAACAGATGATGCTGGATGACAAGGAAGCATAGAGCCTTCAGTTTGGGTCCAAATTTGAAAGTCAATATTGGTAGTTCAAAGAATATTGTTCCTCGTGCGGAGAGCCTTTGAAATACAGATAAGTCCTCGACTGATATGTCAGGGCCCCTTAGTGGTACTTGGTCCAGGTTCTCTTTCCCCATGGGCCCCTGAGCGTGAAACCACTGATTTTGTTTTGATGCCAGTTGGTACAATGTTAAAATTTCATTGTCTTGTTTTTTTTTCTTTTTAGATGTGACACTAGTTATAACAGTGAAGGAAATAACAGGCAAGGAGCCAATAGCAGGTGAAGATGTGAGGTATTCTTGTAAGATATCAGAAACCAGTGGATTCTTGAGACCAACATGGTATGGACCTGATGGTCTAGAGGTGGAACCAATAAGTGATGGTGAGATATTTGTATAATTTATTAGGATGGTATAAATGAGCAGTATTAATCAGATAATGCAAGTAAATTATGTAATGAAATAAAAATATCGACGAATGATGCAGTAAATATTCCTTAAACTGACTAATTCAAAATTCTAATTTTATGTTAAACCATTAATTTCTAAAAGTCTCTGGATCATGTAGCCAATGTTGGCATACTTAAACCTGACATTCTCTAAACCAAATTGTCCGTAAAAACAAGCAAAATGACTGCTCCGAGGGCTTGTCAATTTTAGAACAGTTGACTGTGAACATCCCACTAGTAAATAAAAACATAAAAGCATTAAATTAAGTGTTTAAAAATAGGACATAAAAAGACTCAAATATTGTATTTATCCTCAAGGAAATGTGTTCACATGTTTACATAGATTTGAATTAAAAACTATGGTATAGTAGGCTACAACCATAAATACAAAATTTAAAAAAAAAGTGGGTACAAAACACTATGAATTTAAAAGTATTAACAAAGTGTGATTAAGATGCATTCTCCAATGATATTAAAGATTTGTATAATATTGAATGTGTAATTATAAATATTACATATAATTTAACGTTGCAACCCAAATGTGAAAAAGCCAAAGGAGGCATGGAGCCAAAGGAGGCACAAGTCAAAAAATTGAAAATTGAGTTTTTTATAGATTATTATTATATTACTATAACGGCTTATATAAATATCTTAGCGCAGTAAGATACAATGCAGTGTATAATATACAATTGTAACAATACCATTCATAACTGTTTTTAAAACTCTGGATACCTACAACATTTTCTGTACATATTAATTTGATCCATTTGTTATTCTTCTTCAGGTAACTACCACATTGGCAGTGATCTTATTACACTACATGAGAGCCATCTGTCATTCCGTGGTCTCAGCTACAGCGATAACGGTAACTATTCCTGCATAGCAGGACCTATGAGATACATTCATCCACTCATTGTTCAAGGTATGTTTAAATTACATGGTTTGCAAAATTCTTGACTCTATTAGGGAATCAGAATTATTAAAGTTAAGGCAATATCTTGAACTTGTAAAAGGTCTGAAATATTTTAACAATTTTTTAAACTATCAATCAACGATAACATGGAAGTTTTACTGTATTGGGAGGGGAAGCCATCAATTACAAGGATAATGTGGAACCCTTTGAAAAAATAACTCTGATAACATGGTAGATAATCGTAGTGACAAGGTAGATACAGCCATTATTTAGAATAAACCTTAAGGCATTAATAATGTCAACAGACAGGGTAATTGTATACTATCTTACTATGTTGTTCCCTGTGGTTCTTGGTACACCTCCCTAGTAATTTAACATGGTAGATCTACCTAGTCAGAGGGTGTTATTTTTTCAAAGGGAAGCTATTTTGTTATCTCCAGTTAGCATGGGCTAAACATTCAGAATTATGTTTACTTTGTTGCTAAGATTGTTTATGTTTGTAATATTTTATTTTATCTTTTTTATACTACTTTTAATTGATTTAATTCAACACTATCAGAAAAAAAATCTTTGTTATTGTTTTAGGTACAGTAATTGCGTAATGAGCATTGTTTTAGCAGCGTTGTGACTCTTTTTATACATATATACCCTAACAACTTTTGTGTGTACTTTTAGGTCATGAGAATTTGACTTCAAAAATTGGTTTAGGTGGTCAAAAAATAATTTTTGGCCTGGTTCCAGGCAAACAATGTGCTACCAGGCCAAAAATTA
>JAOTQE010104672.1:0-25725 GCA_025631205.1 Nesometra sesokonis
AAAAGGCTAAAGGAAGTCATATTAGATAAGCACTTTGAAAATAAGAATTACCTGCATGTGTTTAATGGTGCCATATGATGTCATAAATACACCACAACAATTTTACAATTTTTCATTTTTACATTCTTTTCAGTAAAAATGGGCATGGCATTAAAACACATTTTTTTTAAAAATTATAATTAAACCAAACTTGTTTCTATGACATGTGAATTTGTATTGTACATAATATACTGACCATTACATGCTTACAAAATCTTTAGCAAGTGCCAATACTAGGTCAAGTGGTCTTCAATTAAAACCATCTGTTATAATAATAGTTTAATGGTTATCAATTGTAGACCATTTTTTTTTTGCTTCCAAACACTACTATTTGGTTTGGAATATTCTGGTGTGATACATCAAGAATAACCCAAGTCAAAGGACTTGTTTCCAATGGGGTCCTTCTGGCGGGCTTGGATAGAACATGGGAGACCATTCCCTACTCTGATCCAAAGATAATATTTTGTTCTTTAAATGTTCACATACATTTGAAATCATCCAAATGACCTTTTAGATCCCACTGTTTATAGCCCTGTTAGATAGAGCTCTAGAAATACCTATCTGATTAATAATTAATATTTTTTAGTGATTGTTGAAAAACTTAGAGGGCGCTTGACTGTTTTAAAAAGGTTTGTATAGTCCTGAAGGGGAACTGAACTCATACTTATATTTCACTTTAGGTTAAAAGTCAACCATTTTACCCATTCGGCTATTTGTCAACAATAGAACCGAGTATTAAAACAAACTAACAAACAGTGGAAAAAATTATAGGGCACTTAATTGAATTAAATTAGCAAGTTTGTAGAAGAGGTACGTTCCCGAACGATCCTGTAAAAAATCAAGTGATGCTGGGTCTGGACAATTACGTTCATGATCTCGACAAGACGTATTCATTCACAGAAGTACTGATGAAAAAAGCCCATCCTATGGCAACAGTAGAGTAGTAACGGGCCCAGACTTAATTTTAATTTAAGTGATACGAGAGGATAGTTTGAAAGATGTTAATGATAATTTATAGAATGTACATTAAGGTTTTAGGTATATTATTTATTTGTAATTAAGATGATATGTGCTGTAACTTTTCGGGAAAAATACTTTAAAATGATATTTAATTTTTAGTAAATATTTAATCTTAAAATAAAAATCATAGATAAAAGTAAAGAAAAGAAATATGGAATGGCAATCCAGAATACAGTGATTAAAAATCATGGTAAAATAATTTTTCGAAATTATGGAGTTTATCATCAGGGGTGAAGCCTTCCACGTTTGAAATTCAGTATTGAACTTATTTTAACACACTTGACTCACTCAAATTTGATTTTATTTTTAATGTTACAGTAGTGTGCTTATAGTAAGGT
Organism: Nesometra sesokonis; assembly: GCA_025631205.1. Taxonomy (NCBI): domain Eukaryota; kingdom Metazoa; phylum Echinodermata; class Crinoidea; order Comatulida; family Antedonidae; genus Nesometra; species Nesometra sesokonis. The sequence continues at coordinate 1,398 of JAOTQE010104672.1, forward strand.
ATATGTCCTCATCACATACTGACTGGGATTTCATGTTCAATGTAGTGGACTTACACTGGGATATATTATGTACACACCACGGGCTGACTGGGATTCCATGTTCAAGGTTAGTGGCTTATAATAGGTATATGTTCACATCATATACTGACTGGAATTCCATGTTCAATGTAGTGGGCTTACATCAAGTTCAATACTACTTTGGATCATATAATGTATTAAACAGATTACCTTTATCTCTGGATTTCTTTCTTTAAGTTTTCTTGCAACACCACAGATGGTTCCTCCTGTACCGGCTCCTAATACTACCATGTCCAATTTGCCTTAAAAAAAATCAGAAAGAAATTGAAATTGAGCAAGTTAAAAAACGGGCATGTAAAATTGGTTTGGGTAAGTATTATATCACATGACAGCGCTTTGGACGCATTGCACCTGGCTACTCTCAGTAACAGGAGTCAGAACCTATCTATGTGTTGCCTTTGCTAAGTCAATTTTGAACCCTAACTCTAAATTGTTTTCACTTCTTCCTCCGAGAGGTAATAATGTGCATGCTGTGCACAGATACAAAACAATAAAATTCAAAATCCTATTTGTGGCACAGTGCGAAATATGAACAGCTCTTTACCATATTTGATTTGATTAATTAACAAATTTAATTTGTGAACTGCACATTTAATTGCCTTTTTTGTTATAATTTTCAATTTTAATTAATGTAATTTAAGTATGTATGTAAACAGTTTATATTTATTAGGTATTTTTAAACAGGACCATATGTAAAACAGGCTTAAAATCTATGCCTGACTATGTTTTTATCCTGTATAAATGTTTGAAATAAAAATAAAATAAAAATAAATAAAATACATAATTGATTTTTTCGATTCACTGTGATTTTTTTTTTGTATGGCCAATGTTCATGAACAATCACGATGTGTCTTGGATAAGACACAATACTGTTGCCTACATCAAATAAACAGCAAGTCCAGTTGATTAGTTTTACTGTATACTTTATCATCGTTATCTACCTGGATGAATGACAATCTTCATAAATGCATTCTAGTCCATTTCACACTACGTACAAACTCATGCCCTATGTGAGCCGTGGCTTAAATATCTCTGTATTTACATCCTACATGTAAAATGACTCACCATCACACTGATCCCAAATCTCATCTGCGGTTCTGTCATAATGGGCAAGTGGGTTCCCCGCATTACGGTATTGATCAAGAATCAACGAATTCGGGATTTCACGATTCAATCGTTGAGCGACACTTATGTGTGATTCGGGACTGTCAAATCTGGCTTCTGTTGGGGTCCTCACAATCTCTGCTCCTAGTGCACGCAGTACATCTACTTTCTCATTGCTCATTTTCTCCGGCATGACAATGACACAACGGTAACCTTTGACAGCTGCTGCTAATGCTATTCCAATACCTGTCAAAAATAAAACACAATGTGTCTGTTATTCAATAATATGGTTATAAAGTTTGTAGTTGAACATTTTAGCTAAAACAAATTTATGATTATTTATGTTAAATGTATCTATCAACAATAACCTTGGGTCCCTATTTTTCTTTTTTGTGAGTATGCTACTATTTTGGTCATTATACAAAACTTGTGTTTATTCTAGTTAATTGATTGGTCACATGGCACTGAATCAAAAAAAGGTACTATTCCACGATAAAGTTACTAATGCACAATAACAAAAAAAAATTCAATGGTCTTGGTGAAGGAAAAAAATATATAATGAAGGCATGAGGCAAGACCAGAACAACCAGAATAGCATATGGTAGCCAGCTGTCAACCTGCAGTGGCACTAACCAAACACGTGACACCAAAGCCTCTTTCACACAGAAAATACTGCAATGTTACCATAACCATGCCGGCATTAATGCCGATCTAAAGCCTTTCACACAGATAGCGGTTTCCTGTATGAAAGGGTCCAAGAGAAAGGTGTAAAATTGGCAGTCCTATAATACAGGTTTCCAACTTTGACATTTGTTTAGTTATGCTTCACTGCGTAAGCAGGCATTACACTGTGGAACCTTTCATACACATTCGGCCTAAGGCAGTGACGGTAATATAACGGTAATATGTCTAGGGTCTGAGGTGTTCTAACAAATGCCGGCACTGTGCCGGCATTGCATGGAAAGTACCCTTTCACACAAAAGCCGGCATTCGCAAATTACCGCAATATTCCCAGTTTACACTTCTGTGTGAAAGGGGTTCAAGATGCACATGAGTAACCTATAGTAGCTTAGGCATAATAATTGAAATGGACAGTTGACCATAAACAAAGTACTGTACTGTAATTGTTGTATTTAAAACAAATATTTTTTGTATGAAAATGTTACAAAATATTTATTCGGGGAAAGATATGATGTTCTATTTAACTTGGTTAAGCCTACTGAATGAAACATCCCGTCTTTCACCTATTACTACTGGAGTAGTAGGTAATATTCCTAATTATACAGTAGGTACATTCAAGCCCTACCCACCTCAATTTTATTTATTAGGCAGATATTTTAACCAGTTTTGAAAAAAAAAATTAAGGAATAAATCTTAGCAAACAAAAATGTTTATTTAAATGTATTCATCTACAGTTTTCATGACTAATTCCCTCAATATGTGGCAGCGCCAAGCCGAATGAGACATAAGTCGCAAATTCTAGTTTTTCACAATATGCAGAAATTTTAGAAAGGTTAATTTTTTTCAAATTTTATTTTATTTAAAAAATATACAGTTTATTCATTCAACTTTCATACTACCTTGAAAATTTTCAGATATATGACCAAAAAATGCAATTTAAAATGACCTTGCTTTAAGTCAATGTATTAAATTTTCAATAAGCACTTTTCTCAAAACTTACATTTTGAATGTTCGAACTTTGATTGTTCATAACTTTGCAAGGAAACAACCAATCAATGAAACTGAATTTTTTTTTGCATAATGATGTGTAGTTTCATAATCCATAAAAAAAACTCAATTTTCAATTTTCCGACTTATGTCTCATTTGGCTTGGCTCTGCTACATATTACAATTTCTAGGGCAAATGTGTGGGGCTGTACATGTATTCAACATTTTTTTACACATTTTGTTTAATACAGGAAATAATGTGCTACTTAAGCGCACAATGTTTGAAATTTGTATTGATCGGTCAAATTTTTTTATTAGGTCCTTCTATTGTATTCTGATTTTTTTTTTCATTCCTAAAGTTTGATTTCAGTTTAGTTTGATTAATTTTTTCACAATTTTTCGAATAACTATGTATTTTTACAATTTTTAGGAGCAGAATAGAATCCTTCTGTCTTTAATGACTAGGATTGTTGCAAATTGAATGATACAGAAAATCTGCTATTCCTACTAAATTAACACTTGTCAACCAAGTGTCGTCTCCTTGACTTTTTAGTATGAATCTGGTTTTACGTAGATGTATTTCATTTGTATTCCTGAATTTTACAGTGTTTAATATTGTTATGAAGTTAACTATAATTGTTTTACAGTTGAACCTCTCTGTGCGGACACCTCTCGTAAGCGGACACCTCCCATAACGGACACTAATTCCAAGACCCGTTTGTTCTTCCTATCTAATCAGTGTATTTGATACCTCTTGTAAGCAGACACCCCCGTAAGCGGACGCGGACACTTTTTGTCTCAAAATTTGTGTTTTTTGTATGTTAATCTACGGACATCCCGGAAAATTGAGTGATTTTTCTGTACAACGAATACAAATTTTGGTACAAAATCATCTTTATTCCATAGTGGCTGAGAATCGTATTACTGAACTAATCTTAAAAATGATAAACAATATTTATTAAAATATACAATGCGGTTTCTAGGCATTTGAGAGGCCATTTGTGTTGAAAAGGCAGTGAAATGCGAGACAAAATGGCGTATACATAAATTTAAAACTTTGGCCCTCTATCGGCCGAAATTCCCGTAAGCGGACATTTTTTCCGGACCCGAGGGTGTCCGCTTACGGGAGGTTCAACTGTATGTAAAATTATAATTGGGCAATTTAACATTTTAATCTTTTAAAATATAAATTTCATGCCTGTTGTCTTTCTATTTTTGAGAAATGCTCTCATTTAAATTTTTATAATATCTTTGATCTTGCTAGCCAAACATTTAATTACTTCTCCCTTTATGTTATCAAACATGATCTATCAGAATGGTATAAATCAGAGTGGTCAAATAAATTAACTCAAAAAGTTTCATTAAATTTTTACTCTAAACTTCTATCATTTTAAAACTTACAAAAATATCTTTTGGACAAAACTTATTTTTATGGAGCAAGTTTAAAATTCAAACCAAGGTCAAACACACTACCACTTAAAACCAGTAAATGGTCCAATGCTAACTCAGGTATTTGTACATTTTGCAATATGGTGAGATAGAAGACGTTAAACATTTCCTTTTAAATTGTACAGCTTTCGATAATATCAGAGAAATTGAACTCATAGATTTGAAAAATAATCTTATACTCTGTGATCATTCTGATACATAGTTAAATTTCTCTACATAAAATGCTGATGATAACTTGTATATTTTAGGTGCAAAATCAGTCACAACGTGTGATGAATCATCTGTCTTTTTTGACAAGTTCTGTAAAAAATATATATCATCTACCTGGGAGAAACAAAAACTTTTAAAAAATTGTATGTAAAATTGCGTAAATTAAGATTATATTGTTGCTTTGAATATTTTGTTTTTTTGTTTTGTTTTTGTTTTTTTTTATTATTATTATTATTATTGTTTGGTTCATATAAAAATTGATTTCACTGTTAGTATCATGTTATTATTAACATTTTATTATTGTTTTTCTTATCCCTGTAGTACTTTTTTTATTAATCAATTTGGCACCAATGGTAACCTTATGAATTTTCTCATTGAAATAGGCTAGTCAAATCACTCTGGAGAGAAATTTTTGTTTACCAGTAAAGATATCAACTTTATTATGAAAGAAAGAGTTATCCATACACAATATTGCTATTTAGTATATTTTCTGGTATAATCTGCAACCATTGTAGTTGAAATTAGACTATTTATATACATAAAGCAGTGACCAATAATTTTACACAATAGAAGGGTTAACTGAGAATACTGTACTGTACGTTTAAAAAAATGTGTTGCCATCATAACTAATAATATTTTGTATATAGAGAAAATTTGTTTGTGACTGTGTAAAATGTTAAAAAGTTAAATTATTAAAAAAAACCTCTCTAAAAATAACAAAATTTAACTCTTATTGGATGTGTTGTAGAGAGGAAATTTGGTTTAACATTTTTAATGCATCATCACCTTTAAAATGGCAGGTAAATATAGGTTTCTATTTATTAAGTACAAATCCTTTAAATAAATTCATAATCATTGTAACATGGTGTACGTTTTCTTTCTTCAAATACTACAACAGGTATAAACGGTGTCACAATGTTTGATGATAAGCTGTTTCATTATTACAGATTTGTTACAAATTTGTCACAAAATTATTTTCGTCAAAATCCTTAGAAAATTAGTTTCCCAATTGGCTGTTAAAGGCAAATGGTACTAGGTGTGGAAAACAGAACTTCATGCCTCAATGCCTCAAACAAGTCACCATTCACAGAAACATAGAGACCTTTAATGTCACTGTCAAAGGTCGTCAAAATTAGTCAAACTTAGTGTTTTTTAAGTTGTTTTGTTATAATATTACGCATTTATAATAAGTAACAGTATAACAGTTTTCTAATATTTACAATGTAGTTAAACATATGAAGTTTAAGATTCTTTACACATTTAGTATTTCTATAGCATCATTGTTCTGAAATGGACATTTCATTTAACATCATAGTACAAAAATATTTATCTTTTTTCCATATTTGATATTGTTACATAAACAAATGCCTTCAATCCATGAACTTCTATAAATAATTAACTAATTCAAATACAAAATAAGTAATTTAATACTGTTAATTTTAATAATATTGTGTCAAAAATAGATCGGTCTTTAAAAGATTAAATAAAACTTACAGTTGAACCTCCCTGTGCGGACACCTCCCATAAGCGGACACCTCCCATAACGGACACTAATTCAAAGACCCGTTTGCTCTTCCTATCTAATCAGTGCATTTGGTACCTCCCGTAAGCGGACACCTCCCGTAAGCAGACGCGGACACTTTTTGTCTTCAAATTTAGATTTTTTTGTATGTTAATTTACCTCCCATAAGCGGACATCTCGGAAAGTTTAGTGATTTTTATGTAAAATGAATATAAATTTCTGTAAAAAATCGTCATGGCTGAAAATCAATTGCTGAACCAATCTTTAAGAAATGATAAACCATATTTGAATAGAATATAGAATGCGGCGTCTAGAAATTAAGAGGCCATTTCTGTTGAGAATGCCGTGAAATGTGAGACATACGGACGTATGGTTTACAACTTTCGCCCTCTATCGGCCGGAACTCTCGTAAGCGGACACCTCCCGTAAGCGGACACTTTTCCCGGACCCGGGGTTCAACTGTATTATTTTACAAATATGACAAACAGATTATGTGTATTTTGGTCTTTATAGCAGGGAGGTATAAATAGAACCTCCTTGTTTATGTATTCTAATACACCATAAGTGAATCTGAAAACAGAGGTTTTTAAATCACTTTAACAAAGTGAAAAGAATGATGTTGGAGTGGACATGCATTTTAACAGCCTAATACTATTGACCACAAACATGCCTTCACTGGTTAGATTAAAACCTCTGAACTATAATAAAATGGGATGATATTGATACCTTGGAAATATTAAATATGAAATAAAAATCGTAATTATTATGTTATGTGGAAATAACACATGTTCTGGAGAGTACACAATTTTAATGGAAAATTCACAGGACAAAAGCAGACTCAAGCTAACTGATAAAAATGTTAGTCCAACATTGTTTTTCAAATACATGATGTAGATCATACATAAAATAAATAATGTTAGCACATCTTTCATTATTTCATTATCTATAAAACCACTGTTTCCTTATGGTTCTGTTAACAAAAAATGTACTTTTTACATAAATATTCATAATTCAATCAATTGTGGTTGAATTTTTGTAAACTAAGTTTCATAATACTGTACTGTAAAGGAGAATGCTTTATATTGATAGAATTATTTTACTGAATATGCCTCTTGCTTCATTTACTATGTCATTAAAGCTATTTAAAACATTAAATGGGACTTGTTAAAAATGTTTTAAAATGCTTAAAATTAATAAAAATATTCACATAATTCCATTAAAATTTGACTGTAGATTGCTCTTCATATACTAAATGACATTTCAAATGAACCAAAACAAAAAGAACTGTCCAAGCTTTAGCAACCAGAAGTGGCCAGTCATATTTCCAAAATGTACACTTAACATGAAATTGCCTGTCAATTTCTATTAAAGATGTATTGTCACTTGAAAAATGACAAAAAATGGATTTTAAAATTAACTTGCTTATTTTAAAGAAATACATAAGTTATGATCATGAAACTAGAAATTAGGGTATTTAAACAATATTTACCCATACTTTTGCATTGTTACATGCTAAAAAATAGCTGAAAACATCAAAAAGGCTGGAAGCCTCTTAAATTTTGCTCAGTCTTCAGTGTAAAAATCTTATTAAACAATTTTTAAATACACAAATTTCTAGTCCCATGTTCTTAAATTTGATGTTACTTTGATATGAACAAGTTACTTTAAAAATTAATGTTGATTATTTTTTGATCATTTTCAAGTGACAATACATCTTTAATTTATGAACTATGTCAAATATTGTAAATTTTGTTATTTTTCACTACAAGACGTTTTCTGTATTTGAAATAAAATTTTTAAGAGGCTAGCATGGAGTTTCATTTTCAAGATTTTATGGGTTAGTCCAGCTGGGACGACGAAACAATTTTTTTTTTTGACTTATTAATACATGTTTTCCTGACAGTTGATATCAGTTGACCAAAGAATTAAAACAAAAAAAATCCATAGGAAAGTACAACTGTTACTATGGATTTTTCCATAATGCTTTTGTAAATATAAATTTAATAAAGGATTTAAATATAAAAGCCTCTAATCATTGGTACTCGGAACAGAAAGACAATGTGGTCGAGGGCCCACACATCCTGGATTGAAAAAAGTTAACAAAGCCTTGAAAAGACTAACTTTGCCATTTTGGCTTATGTTTTCTATTTACTAACCTTAGATGTATGGTCAAACAGAAAAATGATTATCATTGAACGTATGTTGCCCAGTATTTCATTTTTATGAAAATTTTATGTTTAACCCCCAAAAATTGAATGAAAGCTTAAAAAAAAACTAACCTGATTTTCATGATTTTGGGTTGGTCACTCTTGGACAATGTAAAAAATTTAAGTTTTAGGCCTAATTATATTTGTTGGATAAATTGATTGATTTATTGATTTTATTGATTGATTATTCAGTAAAACAATACATACATAATAATAACAGCATAATAATCAATACCAAGGACGACACATAAAAGAACACTATGGCACTTGTTTCCAATGTGGTTCTTTAAAATTAGGGGCAAGAGTTATTCACATGGGTAAGCAATAAATTACATTGCGCTGCTATAATTCTGTTGACATTAGATTGTTACCTGCAACTTGTTTATATATTGGTGATTATAAAGCTCATTCTAGACTATCAAATTTTATTTAACAATGCAAAAATTTAAGTTTAGGCCTAACTATATTTCTTGGATAAATTGATTGATTGATTGATTTATTGGTTGATTGAATTTATTCGAAAAATTACATAACAACATATAATAATCAATACCAAGGATGACACATAAAACCACACTATAGCACTTACTTCCAATGTGGTTCTTTAAAAAGTAAAATTAGGGGCAACAGTTATTCACAAGGATAACCATGCAAGTTGTACTACAGTAGGCTACCATAATTCTGTTATCATCAGATTGTTAACTGCAACTTTTTATATATTGGTGAATAATCTTATAAAGTTCATTCTACATGTAGATTATCAAATTTAATTTGCAGAAAAACTCTGATATATCTATATATGGTTTTGATATGTCCATGTATGGATATGATGTGATGTTTTGTTTGTCTCGGAAATTTGATAGTCTGGGCCCGAGTTTAAGAGCGATTCAAATGCCCCTTGGCAACCAGAATTTAGAAACAGGTTGCTTTATTGCCAAGTAAAGTTTTTTAAAAAAACACAAAATTGTTAAATATTGTAACTTCCTTATCTTCATTTATTAAATAAGGAAGTCAATTTTTTTTTTTTTAAATTCTGATTGTTTTCATCATTTTTCAAGTGAATTTTTTTTTTTTTATTAATATGTTAGAATGTATCATTTCCAATTTTCACAATTTCGTCAAGGTCCAAAAGGTTAAAATTAATAATTTAAGATCTATTGCCATTTCCTGTTACCTTGATCTTAGCCACTGACCAAAAAACCACAATTGTAAACTACAGAGAAAAATGACCAGTTCCTGGAATGGTCGTTCAGAATACTCCACTATAAATATACTAGTAGCAGGACTAATTTTTCTATTTATTCATATTTTAGCTCTGGCAAAACATACTAAACAAAAGGTAATAATGCTTTGTAAAATAGATTTTAAAAATCAGTAAGATGATTTGATAAATTTTAAAGTTCAATTTACGGCCAAAAAACAGACGCTACTGTAGGTTATAGTAGATACTTGTAGTGTGAAAGTCAATTTAAGTCGATCATCAAGGGCAAAATATAGTTTTTATTTTATTTTTGCTTAAAACAAGGAATTGCATCAATCCTAGATGGCAAACCTGGGAGTTTAAAGTATAATAAAATAAAAGAATGGCCACTATAAATATACTAGTAGCAGGACTAATTTTTCTATTTATTCATATTTTAGCTCTGGCAAAACATACTAAACAAAAGGTAATAATGCTTTGTAAAATAGATTTTAAAAATCAGTAAGATGATTTGATAAATTTTAAAGTTCAATTTACGGCCAAAAAACAGACGCTACTGTAGGTTATAGTAGATACTTGTAGTGTGAAAGTCAATTTAAGTCGATCATCAAGGGCAAAATATAGTTTTTATTTTATTTTTGCTTAAAACAAGGAATTGCATCAATCCTAGATGGCAAACCTGGGAGTTTAAAGTATAATAAAATAAAAGAATGGCCAAATTCGAATATCAATTTATAATATTTGGGCATTAAGTGCATCCCAAACTAACATTGGTCCATGTTCAAAACACAGACATAGAAAAACTTTATTCGTCATAAAATAAGAGTATACATATTATGAAAATTTCCTTCCTTGGCAAGATAAGAATAAAGAATAAGTGTAGTACATATTAAAGTATTAAAAACAGTGACACAATTTAACCTCTTTTGAAATTTGAATTTAAAATTTGAATCACGTTTGGAACAAAGGAAACTAAAATGTGAATTATTTGTTTGTGGTGGTGGACTCTTCCTGATTTGTTCTTAATAATAAATTCATTTTTTAACGGATGAGAACTGTTTTCCATAATCTTTTTAAATTTTACATAGCATTTTTTCTCATAAACACCACTAATCTTTCACTACGGAGCCAGGCCCAATTATTTAAAAATGGACTTATACCACAATAAAAACGGTATAGAATATGACAAATAAAATAGAATTTGATATACCTGTGTTGCCAGATGTTGGTTCAATGAGAGTACAGCCTGGTTTAAGTTGACCTGCCTTCTCTGCCATCTCTATCATCCGTAATCCAATACGGTCTTTTACGCTACCGCCTGCATTGAAAAACTCGCATTTTGCCACTGAAAAATAAAAAATTAAAGTGCTAAATTTTTACTATTAAAGTAATTTAATTCAAAGGACACCAAAAATACAAATAATGTGTTATTCTTAAGGGACTATCACAATTGTCACACGGCCAAAAGGTAGAAATTGACTTATTTAAACGTTATTCGGTAGTCTTCTCAAGCATGCACCAAACCTGAGAAAGGTGCTTGCTAAATTAGTAACTGCTCACATGCAACTGAAACAGACAATAAAGAACACTAGCATTGATCCCAAATCTTAGAAACAACACGCAGAAATTAGAAATGTGTGGCGTCACATCATCCAGTACAGTGCAGAATATTTTGAAGATTATTGTGGAGCATGTAAGAGGATAAACAGTTACGACGAAAGATTCATCAACTCCAGCCAAGGTCACCACCAACCATGTGTGAAATTTGCGGCCGACTGTTTAACTCTAATCTCGGCCTTGCCAGCCACAAGAGGCATCAACATAAATGAGAGACTACATTAATGAGGAAAGAAATAATATACAGTACTGATAAACAATTTTCAAAATGCAGTTTTTTCAAAACTTACATTTTAAATGTTCAAACTTTGATTGGTCATATCTTCGCAAGGCAAAATCTTGTTAAAGATAATTTGTAGTTTTATAATCCATAAAAAACTCAACTTTCAATTCTCCGACTTATGTCTCATTTGGCTCGGCTCTGCCACAAATGTTTAATGCTCTTGCATATGCCACACATGACAGTTTGCTAAGCAATAATTGTAAAGTGTGCCCTGGGCTTTGCTCTTTTTTTGAGTAATACAATAATGTTGCAGCTATACTGATCAGTGAATTTTACATCCTAGCTAAACATTTAATACTGAAAACCCGTCTTCCTCAAGTACACAAATAATTGACCAAAATTAGTTTCAAACTCCTAAAATATCAAATTTAGAAGGATTTTGAACCAGTATTTGCACAGCCTTTTCAATGAATAGAACATGATTTTAACCATCTATGTCCACATCAACTGATATTTGTTTGAATTTGTGTCACATCCAAAAGGAATTTCTTCTTTCACTTACATGTTGCTTTTAGAAAGTCCCATTGTCAGGATTATTGAGGAAAAAAGTGGAGTGTAGGCAATTCGGGACCACGGTATTAGAGGGCAAGCAGGATATTCACTAAGCTGAAAAGCCAAAGGTAATACTGTACTACATATTAATCTAATTTACATGAGTTCAAGTTGTCTAGATCACCAGTCATGGATCCGAGAAGGGGGTGGGGGAACCCAAACCAGGCCCCCACCTATTGTTTGCATTAAACGTGAAAATTTCCCCCTTATCTGGAATCGCAAGGTTTGAATTTCCCCGACAGCAATTCCTGTGGAAAGAACCCTTTATTGCTATTACTTAGACCATCAGCCTACAGCAAAATTTTATTGTATGAAATCACACATTATAAAAACCAATCCCACTGGTATGTTTTTGCTGTAGTAACATTTTAAAGAAATTAGAACCCTGCATCAGGCCCCCTCTATACAGCTCTGCTGAATTCACGCCTGATCACAAGTACGCAATTGTTCAGATATGTTTACTGTACAGTTATAATTGTTTATAAACAAAACTATTAAGTGTAGTAATATCTTCATACATTTTTACTGTACAAAACGAATTGTCATAGTAACCATTTTATTTTACTTTTACTTTTTAGTAATTTCGAAAATTCAACTTTATTCAGGTTTGTTACATTTTTTTTTACAAAAGAACAAATTTAACTACAGTAGGACCTCGATTTTACATACCTCAATTTTATGAACCCTCAATTTTACATACCCTAATTCATTAAAAATGGTTAAATATTAAGCATTAAACATAAAATTTAACTTGACCTAATGTTAATATGTTAAAATAAAACAAATATAGATTTAATGTATTAAAAATCGCCTTTATATAAGAATTTAGTGTGTAAATGGGGTGATAACTAATAAATAAACCTTAATAAAAATACCATAACTCAATTTTACAAACCCTTGTTTTTACATACCCCTTCTGGTCCCGTACAGTATGTAAAATCGAGGTTCTACTGTACTTCAAATCAATTGATTGTTATAAATAGTCTGTCAATTCATAATCTGTTGTTATAATTGCCAAAAAGGAAGCCAGAAAACAAATAAATCGTACTTTATTCTGTGCTTCAATTCGTGTCTGGTATTTCATGGCACATTGATTTTACACAGTGTACTACTGGGTTGATCAAAAATGCTATTGATAACGAAACTATCAACATCCTAGCCACAATATTAAGACCTAAAAAAGGACTTTGTTTTCCCTCCCCTTTTTGAAATTTTAGTGTAGAAATGGCAAAAATGTTAAATTTTAAAATTTAATCGAATCTAAAAATAACACTAAGCTGAGCTCTGGCTCTGTGCCATCCTTTTGAAAGAAATGCTTTAATGCGTTATTTTAAAACTCTTGTCATTGACCAATATTTTCTTCTTTTTTTTAAACAAATTTCCGAATATTCATTGTTTTCTTCTAAATCACTGTTATAATGTCAAGCATTAGTTGGCTGAGTGGGTAAAACTATGGGTCAAGTCCCGTTTTTTTTTTACAATTTTTCAATTGTTTATTATTTTATTATAAAACTTGCTTACTAATGGTCAGTTTGCTGAGCGGGTAATATGCTTGAATTAGCGTGAATTGAAATAACATTTGGGTTCAATTCTCGTTCACGACTACAAACAATTTTTTACAATCCAAGCATCACTGAAAAAGATTAATTAATTAATCAGAGTGTTTACGAAATTATCTGATTATCACCTAAATAGATCCATTACCTAATCAGACAGGTTCTTCTAGAGCTTCGTCAAGGCAAAGCTAAAAATATATTACTGCACGTGCAATCTAAAAACTTTAGTTGTAACACAAGAAAATAACCCAGAGAAATTGTGATTTTGTAATTTTATATTGTTATTTCAATGACCTGTATTGCCAAGTAAGAAAGTACAGTATAAGTCATACGCCAAGCAATGAGATACACGCCATCGTGGCAGGATTCAATATTTCAACATAAATTGTCATTATCAGAAATGATCATCATGATTCCTAATGATGAAATAATTTGTCTAAATATTGAATCCTGTTACAATGGTGTATATCTCATTGCTTGGAGTATGCATTATAGTACTTTCTTACTTGAAGATGATATAATTAGTGGACCTTTTGGATTTTGTATTACCAAAGTGGTGTTTTCAAGGATTACAACCCCCATTGTAATATTTAAATGATGTTATTTTCACGATTTAAAATGTTTGTAACAACATTTTCGCAGTAGACGCTTTGCCTGCGAAATTAATGTGCAATGAAAAATTACCATTTATATAGTACTTGCTGTCTTAGTATTATGGGCTATATAAGCCTTTAATTTATTAATAATTTTCTTGATGCACTTTTTGGACTCAAGTTTTAATCAAGGTCAAATTTATTTCCTCCATAGTCCAGGTCACATTGGCCTCATGCCCCTTTACATTTTATGCCAATTGCCCTTCAAAATCTATACAAAAAGTCCATGCCACTACAAAGTTTACAAATTTAAAATTTAATAATAGGAAATGATGAAGGATAAGCTTTCACTAAATTTTCCATTTCAAAATAAATGAAACCATGACAAGATATAACTCAACATATGGTTTACAAAATTCAACCTAGATCAAAGATCAACATGTACTGTGGAAAGGCTGGACTGAAAACATACCACAAGCTTTGTTTATACATTTAAGGATCATGTCGAAATTGTTTTGCTGCAGTTATTGTAGTAATTAAAGGGTTAAAAAATTATTCTTTGCTGGTGAGGGTCTTAAGCTGGGCACTTAAACATTGTGCGACGGTCTCACAACTAAACCATCGCTCCCTATGCGTGTGGTTCTATTCGCTGGCCGACGATTTTGTTCATGATTCAACAGGGAAATCACTAAAAACAACCATCGACCGACGAGTATGAGACTGTCATCGCTTCTGGCAACCACACACAAGGGAGCGATGGTATAGTCGTGCAACCGTCGTACCACGTAGTGAGTGCCCGACTTTAAAAGCAATTAGTTAGCCTTAGTTAGCTTAGCTTAGCTAGTTAGTTAGCTTAGTTAGTTAGCTTAGTTAGTTAGCTTAGTTAGTTAGCTTAGCTTGGCTAGTTAGTTAGTTAGCTTAGTTAGTTAGCTTAGTTAGTTAGCTTAGCTAGTTAGTTAGCTTAGTTAGTTAGCTTAGTTAGTTAGCTTAGTTAGTTAGCCTTATGTGAATTCAGTTTCTTTAGTAGGCAATATTTACAGGGCTCTCAGTCTCCAGAATTAGCGTGGAGTCTTCAGGAATATTTACAGGGCTCTCAGTCTCCAGGATTAGCGTGGAGTCTTCAGGAATATTTACAGGGCTCTCAGTCTCCAGGATTAGCGTGGAGTCTTCAGGAATATTTACAGGGCTCTCAGTCTCCAGGATTAGCGTGGAGTCTTCAGGAATTTTGCTTCATCTTCTGGTCTCCAGGAGATACCAACATTTCTCCAAGAATTTGAAATTTTTATGATTATCTCCAAGATTTTTAGTAAAATAGCAGAACTATTTACTGATTTTTTACTTACTTGGTCACTAAATGGTATTTTGAAAATTGTTTTGTCAATAATTATACTAAATATACCAAAATTTAAAGGTAACCCACTTTTTATTTATAGTTCATCAAAGCATTGATGTATACAGTAATTTTACTTTTAGATGCACATAGTACCCAAAACTGCAAAAAAAAACCTAGCTAACAATATCTCCAGGATTTCTGGTTTTCCAACTTGGAGCCCTGTATTTAGCCCACTTAAATACTACAATAATTGCAGCAGAATTACTGCAGTAACTGCAGTGGAATGATTGTGACATGGCCCCTTATGTTCACAGCATCATTTTTATAATTTTCATCTTTTTTTTTAACTGTACCTTCATAAAAAATCAAACCATGTATTATTTTAAATATAGCAACTTTATCAATTTTAAATGTATGTTTGAATTTTATTTGTGTTTAAAGATAGAGTCAATATTTTTTCCATGATTTGTCACTTAAAAAGCGACAACGAAATCATTAAACTGAAATGAAATTGCTCATTCAATTTCAAAACCTACATATTCAGTAATACATAGCAATTTGACAGGTACATTTGACATAATGAAGACAATAAAATTTTAATAGTAGACCTTGAATTATAATATTCAGTTTAATTTTATTGATTCTATATTATAAACAAGGTCATTTCAAATTAAGTTTGACTATATTTGGTCATTTTTTTAAAAACAATATTGTTGAACCTCTCGTATTAAAACGGACACCCTCGGGTCTGGTGAAAGTGTCCACTTATGAGAAGTGTCCACTTACCGAGAAATTCAGCTGATAAAAGGTCAAATTTTGTATAACCTAATATGTACATTTAATTTCACAGAATTCTCAATATTATTCTATCAATTTTTCAATCAATTGGTTAAGTAAATTGATTTTTACCCATTAGAATTATATAATTTTATACTAAAATTTGTAGTTATGTAAAAAAAATCATTAAATTTTCCGGGACGTCCGCTTATGGGCGGTAAATTAACAAACAAATCTAGATTTTCTAAATTTTAAGTCAAAATGTCCGCAGCCATTTACGGGAGGTGGCTGATTAAGAGAGATAACCAAATACACAAATTAGATAGGAAGAACAAACAGGCATAATGAGTATCCATGAGAGGTGTCCGCTTATGAGAGGTGTCACTGTCAGCGTGTCTTTTCACACGGTAGTACATCTTCAATCAATGACCAAAAGAGCAGTGCAGGTAACCGTGAGAAAAAGAAATAACTTAGCGTTTTCCTTATTTTATAACTGCATGACAGTGATTCAATTTCTTTCTGGAATGCTGAGGGAGATCTTTATAATTTTTTGTTTCTGAAAAAAATATCCAGATAGTCTTGCATTTAAGGGGATATGAATTTTTATATAACATGCGTTCATGAAGCTGACCATAAGCGATATAATTTCCATTACGATAGTTTCCCTTCACTGAACTGCTCTGTTTGTCATCGATCAAAGATGTCTAACACAGCCTGAAAATCCATAACCTGTACATATTTATCCCCTTAAGAACTTGTTGTTAAAGTGACATAAAGACAGCTAGCATACTTACAAATTTCACACTTGACTCCTTCAGATGGTGCAATATTGTTAATCCTAACCAATGGAGTATGTCCAATCTGCTGTAATATGTTAGGAAATATCTTTGGTCGTGTATCCTTACTGAAATAAAGTAGAGAGTAAAATTTGTAGAAACAAAAATATTATTTTTTTAATTTTACCTATATGGCTTCTAATTATGCATGTTGATTTGTATTCCTCATTATCTATTTTAGAATTACTTATAGTTTTATAGTAATAATTTAATTTTTTTTTTTTGCAGCAAGGGTCTTGATTATCAGTTCTGGTTTAAAAAAACTACACAAAACATTTAAATAAATAAATACATTGCAATGTTCTTCAAGGGCTTGAAGGGCCTTTCACAAAGTTGGGCATGATGCTTTGAACATTCATTCATTCATTCATTCATTTATTTGGTCAAAATCATCTTACAATATTGAGAACAATACAATAATACAGTAATAATACAAATTTACAATGAAACAAAATACGAGAACATGTCAATGAGGCCAAATTAAAAAAAAAATTAAAACACACTGGATAGTTTAAAATTTAAAATTCAAAATCGAAAATTCTAAAGTTAAAATTCAAAATTTAAAATTCAACATCTTCCATGACACTTATTTTATAAAGGTTATTTTATAGCCTCAGAATTCTATTTATGACATTTAATTGCCTCTTAATTATTTAGAGTATCCTGCATCATCCCAACAATGATTCACTTTATGTTTACCATGATGCTTGCCTATAATGCTGGGTGAACACTGACACAAAATGCTTGAACATACAGACTACTGTATATGTGAATTATTCTGTATCGAAGTAGGTAGTCGGGGAATTGTGTCAGGTGAAAATGAGAGATGAATCAGAAAATTATTTAATATTAACCCTATGGAGGCCAGGAAACTAAAGCGGAATATTAGTCGATTGGCTCTTCTGTCGAGCTACACAATCTGGAATGCAAGGCACAATGCAGTATGGGAGGAGTGTTCTCTACTAAATTAGTCGGTTGTTCCTTGTGCATTAGTGCTATGCAATAAGTATTCATTTAGGCAACTTTTTCCTCTGTTGGAGACCAATATCAACAGTTGTTTGATAGCATTATTTCATAATTTAAATGTTCCCTGATTTTAATTTTAATTTATAGTGCAATAATTGGTCTAAAGTAATATATTGTCAAATGAATAAATGTAATTAATAATAATTTATAATTTTGTAATGCGGAAAAATTAATATTTTGAACTGTATTTTAAAGTGTAAATATGTTTTAAACCTCGAAATTCATCCTGTGAAACCAAAATCTATTTTTATAATTTATGTGTAATTGTACATTTTTTGTGTCAGTTTTCCTGCATGTGCATGACTGCTGTCATGCCGTAACCTGGGCTGAGTGTATTCTTTTGTAAACCGAAATGTTTCAATAAAGAATATTTTATATATAAAAGAAAACTTACAAATTTTCATGAATATGTGGACTCTTGACTGACTTGTCTTGACCAAGATGCCAAGTACACCGTGAAACAGCATCAGGTCGAACCCATTCGGATGAATTACTCATGTTGGTGTCTGACGTAAAAGGTCTACAGTAATTGCAACTTCAATACTAGAAAAAAATAGGAAAACAAAATGTTAAATTAGAACATGAACATGGTTATTGTTTTTTGCTCCCATATAGATTTGCTCCAAGTTGCTTGTATCTGTTTAATTTTTGTAACAATACATATGCAGTGCCACCAACGGTCACAACCAGTCTATTAATCTAAGCAACTTGTAAAATTCTTCTCCAGGATACCGGATAATGTACTATAATCTTGCCCTCCATATTTGGTAAGCGGGCGGATCAAAATAAATGTTTACTAGTAAATTCGACCAATCAAAATGTTTTCATTTTGAATGAATGAGCTAAGCCCACCACCAGTTGAGTGGCACCAAACAACAAATTATACCTACAGTAGCCTAAAACGTATTCTCACGATTGTAATTTTGTGCCATTCATATAAAAACACTCAGTTCTTATTTATCGCATTGTCAATCCTCTATTATGTTTCCTAGGCCTGCTATGCCCAGGTCTAGACCTTTGGTACACCCACTAGGATCCATGCTTTGATTAACATACATGTGTGATGTAATACTAATACATGATTTTCAAATTCAATGAAGCATACGATATATCACAGTGAATTCTAAATAATGGTCAGTTGCAATACTCCATGATGTTTACTAGGTAAATTAGGCTTTGGTGATCGGAACACCAAACATGTGTGATGTAATAGTATCACATGATTTTTTAATTCAATCAAGCATACAATTTGGCACCTGTATTCAGGATGCGAACGGTCACGCATGAATTACTTTAACAGGCCTAATGGCTAAAGTTAAAAGTCAATAGCCTAAAAAGCAATAATAAGTAATTAACCCACCAAAATAGCAGAATCAAGCAATAAAAAATTAACTAACCCAACCATAAGGCCTGTGAGACAGGCTAGATCCTATAGAATGGTGGTGATGGAGATTAGGCTAATGGACAATCAGTTCCATGAAGAGACTACCACGATGATTATTAAAAAAAAAAAAATTAATAAATAAATAAATAATTTTGACATTTATAACGCGCTTGTTAAAGTCACTACAAGTAACTTGCCACCGGCGCTGTGGACATGATGTTCACGCATTCAATGACATACT
Source organism: Nesometra sesokonis (assembly GCA_025631205.1). NCBI lineage: Eukaryota > Metazoa > Echinodermata > Crinoidea > Comatulida > Antedonidae > Nesometra > Nesometra sesokonis. The sequence continues at coordinate 21,035 of JAOTQE010104672.1, forward strand.
CCTCCCCTCGGCGTCACGTCATGTCCTGCTGCCCGAAACAGGCGCTACATTCTGCTGTCCACGGCAGGGAAAGTGTAGACCAGTACACCGGGGTAACCCCCTACTCATCTCGAAAGATGTACTGGGTTCTTTTAAGTGCATAAGAGCCATTGTATACACACTGGGCCTACGGTTTATAGTCCTTATCCGAGAAGACTTGTTCCACCACCGGAACCATGGTGGTGCTGTTGTTTTTGCTATGGTTCACGGTTCCCTGCTTTAAACGCTCGGCCATACAACTCGCAAATAATTGCAAACATTGTCTTTTGCTACCAAAACAAAATTTTTGAATAAGTATGTTGTATTTTCTATATTCATACAACTCCTTTTAATGCTGTACTGATCATTAAAAACCTTGAGTAGTCTTAGGTGATAGGACAATGGCTTCCAGTTAAAGCACAAGAAGAAGAATAGCAATGTAAATCAATAAACCAATACTGTACTGTACAACATAACATTGACTACATGTACAGTACCACTAACGCAAGTTTAACTGGCTGAGCAATGTCACTCAATTTTTGCAATTACAACAGAGCTTTTGATTGGTTGACAAGTTACCCACCTAGCCAACTCCCATTAAATCTGTTATTACTTTTACTATAAAATACTGCATGGCTAAGGACATTTACCTCAAGGACACAGTTATTTGACCTAATTTGTCAATAAAAATCTTGTACTGTACTTTATATTCGGTCATACCCGCTCACAATATCAAATAATAATTTCCCTGGTAGAAAGATATTAAACGCTATTATAAGGGCACATAAAAAACAAATTCATTAGTTTATTAACCTCACACTCATCACTTTTGGCGAAATCTAGATTAAAAAAATTTTCAATCATCATGTTTGATCAGATGGTAGGTTTTTTTTTCGTCATTCAATTGAAAACTCTTTCTTCCAGTTTTTCAGATCCCTTTTCAAAAATTTGCAAGCAAGAATTGTTTTTATCATACCTACAATACTCTTCCCTTGTTCAGATCTATCAATGGGTTTTCAGTAATAAACACAGACGCCAGAGAAAATTTGTTTTTTTTATATGATGTTCAAGTACAATTAAATGAAAAAAACAAAAAATGGCATGAAAAAATACCTAGGTTTAACAAAAACTGAAAAAAACTGAAGAAATCCTCAATCACAATTTGAGGTTATTTTAAGTCATATTTTTTGGACAATTTACCAAATTTTTGAATTGGCAGAACACTGACATATAATGAAAATATTCCCTATAAAATGTTGATGGATATAAAAAAAAACTCCCAACCCAATCTGATTTATTTATATCATGTAAGGCTAAACAAGTTTATTAGTTTGGCCTTATTGTTTTCTAGGCTATAAATAGTTTCATTGACTAGTTGATATTGTGTAATTCAACATGCATATCAGCATGGAAAAGCCATTGTCTACTTCCGTCAACCAAATTATGTAAAGGGTGACCGAGAATGAAAAATTTTCCACTACGGGTCAAACAAATGTCACATCATCAAATAGCAGCATGCTGTCGAATCTACAAAGACCAAATAAATTTAACAAACCTGTACAACATCAAATAATCAACCATAGTATCAAATAATGTTGACACAATGTAATTCTTTCATATATACTACTATATGTCAATATTTATTACACAATTGACACAAGAATAATTATTGACCAGGGCATGTCTAGAGATTAGCATGGGCAAAGTCCAACACAGAAGTAGTTTTCTCTAAACCTTGGTTCAATACAATATAAAATCCAATATCCACACACAAAAATATGAATAATCGAAAATACAATTAAATTCATCTAAAGAGAATATAATTAATGATTAATAATTAATGATTAAGGTCAGATCAAACATAGTTTTGTGGTTTTCACAAATTAATTTATTAAGCTATCTCTCAAATTAAAATTACAATAAGTGACATTACTAGAAAATTGTGTCACACTCTCGTTTATAGGGCATTGTTTTCCCGAGCATAGTTTTAGCCATCAAATTTACCGGTAAATATTACAATCTACCAGTAAAAATGTTTATTGAAAATAATTATGATTTAATTTTTATTATCATATATTTTTTGCACTCGTTTACTCTTTAGTATTAATACAGGAATGCTCATAGAGGCCTATAATGGATATTTGGAGTAAGGCCAAAACCACCCCAAAAGACATGCCTGACAAGTCATGTTTTTTGGATAATTTACCAGTATAAATTTTTCAACTGGAAGAACAATGATGTGTCAGCTAAAAAGAAAATCATTTTCAAATGTTAACTTTTAGATTTGCTGTATGAAATAAGTTTTTAATTCCGTACTGATATCTAATTTTTTTTTCTTGCAATAAACATACTGCGCAATATTTTATGGGCATATTCAACACATTGCTAAATATAATTTACACATCAATTTGGTTTCATTTGGGATTGTTTGGTATTCAGGACATTTTTTTCTTGGTTCCTTCATACTTTGCTTTACATACCTTGATCTTACCTTGAACTAAATGACATTGAGAGCTCACTTATTATCATCAGGGTGGTCAGAATCAGTTGGCCGATGGCCCAGGTCAACCAAAAATTTATGTCATGCAACCAAAGAGGGTTTGTCCAAATGGGCAACCAGGATCTTGTCTAGGATAATTATCATTAAGTAACCATGTTCTAAGAGAAAACTCTAGGGCTCTGGTACAAAGTATTATGGCAGATCAATGATTCACATAATGAAATCTCAAATTATTGATTATTGACATGAACTAATCACTCACAACTCCAATCGCCAATTTTAACAACATGCAATGTATTAATGTTTCATGCATGGGACCCATTTCAAACTCTTCACACATAAATCAAATTTTCTCACCTATATGAGAACAAATTTTAAAGAAAAATCAGACCTATACTCAGCAACCCCCAAAAGTAAGCAAAAATGGCCATTAATGATTGCAAAATATTTGTTGGAAAACTATAACATTGGCGTGTTATTGCTTCATTGGTAAATAACCTATTTAGTATATTCAGTTAAAACAACAATGGGTAGTCAATTTAGCAAATTTTTAGCTAATTTACCTTTAAAATGATTGGCTAAAATTCAAGTTTGATGAGCCAAAAGCTCTAAAAAATAATACTTCATAAAAAATAGTTTTAAAGAGAAACCCCAGGAAGGAAATTTCCATGGAAACAAGTAGTTGTATGACCTAACTTTACAAAATTTCACAACATTTTGAACAATGCGATAATAAAGGATCACTTTCCAGAGTAGGTAACCCTTAAAATCTCTAATTTTCCTATTGTTTCACACTGTGTAATTTGAGTAGCAGACCCAGTTTTGACTTTTTTTCGGCAATACCTCATTATCCAAATGTTGTGAAAATTTACCTTATAGGTCACAACTAGACCTAGGCCTAATTATTCTATAGATTTATCTACAGAAATTTTAATCCCAGAATTTTCTTTTAAAATTCATTAGTTTTTTTTTTTTTTTTTTTGCTAATTTGGAGTTTTAATAATAATACTAGGCCTAGGCTAGACCTAGACCTATATATTATTAGCCAAATTCAACTTTTTGCCAAGGTATGATTTGGTTATTTGGCTGGTGTGGTACCACAGCGGTTGATTTACCCTACTAAGTTTTCAGGTAAGCCCGCATACAATCGAGCACAGTGATGACCTCGAAATCAATGATATCCAATTCATTGTCAATGTCAGGCTAGCCTATAGTAGTAGGCCTAGGCCTAGCCCAGGTTTTGGTATCATTATTAATATTAACCTACCCTAGGCCTAGGAGGCTAGGGTGTAAAAAAAGTATGCAAAGAACACTACCCTACCCTAGGCATTTCTAGGCCCTTGACCTAGGCCTTAACCGTAAGTGTAAGTGTAAATCCTGGTGCGAAACAAGTAGCATTACCACCCTTCAAAAATGGCATTTAAAGTCTTACGTCATGTGGAAATCCGGTGGTCAGCCGAGCGTCGATCTATTCGGGACTCGCCTAGGCCTAGGTAGATTCCCTAGGTAGGCTATACAACAGGTAGCCTAACCTTGTTTAAGTCTAATCTATACCATACGCCATTAATAATTTAACCAGTTAAATATTCGATTTTAACAGGTTTTCAAATCTGACATAAAATAACTTACTGTTTTGATGAGATGGAGAGTATGTTTTCCGAGTCAAATTTTACCAATAAAATTTAGTCGAGTGTCATTAACCTCTCTACTACACACGTTGAAATTGTTGCGGAAAAAATAGCATGTCTAGATATTGCGCATGTCAAGTAAACAGCTGACCAATCGCAACGCTTTATTTCTATGTTCCATCAAAGGTTTCCTTTACATTTTTTTCAGGAGAATGCTGCACACAAACTTATAAATTTATGATGTTTTTCTACGTTTTCCTTGCAAGTTTTTTTTCCGGTTAACGCTGCACACAATATTCCGATTTTTTTTTATCTAGCTCTAAACTACGAAGCCCCATTAGGAACATGTCGACTTGTTATCTCGTACGTTCGACCGTGGTTCGACTTGCTATCTCGCACGTACGACTTGTTATCTCGTACGTAGGCCTACTTGGTACGTATGACCTACTACAGGGGTGGATCCAGGATCCGCCGAAAGGGGGGGGGGGGGGCGGGGTTCTTAAGTTTTTCCTGATGATCGGCAGTCATTTCAACTATTTTGGTGC
>JAOTQE010104673.1:0-13641 GCA_025631205.1 Nesometra sesokonis
ATATATACAATAAAAATATCAAAAATACAATTACTGATTACGTACATTCATACGCTTAACAAAATATATAAAAAAGACTGTTAAAAATATAATTTATACAGTAAAAAAACTTGACAATAACAGTTTAAGACCAAGAACAAGTGAACAAAACTTAGTGTAGCTGTGGAAAAATACATTATTTAACGGAGTGTATAATTATATTGCATCGGAAACCTGGAGATAAATCTATGTTTACATCACAGGTTCAATTCCACTTCAGCATTATACAAAAACAATATTTTTAAAGAATATTTGAAAAAATTAAAATAACCTGATTATTTTGAAGGAGTGTGTAATTTATTGTAATAGACACTAGAAATTTGAGTATTTTAAAAAAATTTTACAGATAGTTTTTACACTGTTAAATGTTGAAAATTAGCAAATTTAATGATGTTACTTCGATGACTAACTGAGAAAATTAATTTGAAAATTAATCTAGATTTTCAGTGGCAACGCATCTTCAGGCATTAAAAGTCTGCATACTTTACGACATACTCTATTGCATGACCCACATAAAAATATTAAATATCAAAAATCCTTCCTGTAGAAACCTTATAAAGTACATTGAATTTAAAATCGCTAGAGTGTTCCATATTTTGTGCATTTAAATTTTTTAATATGGAATTTAAGTATTAAAAATTGCATAACTGTTATGTGAGAAGCACTGTGTCACATCAGACAAATTAAAAAAGATTATAAATCGAGTATTCACAATTAAATATTCAAACATCATTCCTTCAGAATGTACATAATTATTTTAAATGGCTAAAGTGTTCCATATTTTTCAAGCCCAGAGGCAGGTGGAGTATCAAGCTCATGTAGTTCACTGACAGAGATCAGATTTCTCTTCATCCACGCTTGACATGTATTTGTTTATAATTGCAGAACTATGGATAGCAGCTCTAGTTTAGAGTATGAATTTTAAAGTACGTAATTGTGTGCCATGAATTTCTAGCATACTAGGCTGGCAGACCAAGGGTGCCTTACATTTTATATTATTTACTTAAAGTCAATTTTGTTATTTTGTTTGACGTTAATTTACTGTCATCCTTGCCAATCAGTGTAATTATTTCATCACTACTAAAAGGTGAACATACCACCAATACTACCATCATCATCATCATACCATCACAATCATCACCATCACCACTACCACCATCATCATCATCATAATCATCATCATCATCATCACCATCATCATCATCATCATCATCATCAACTTTGTGATGATATAGGATGGAGATGCTTGTTTTCACCACATACAGCACCATAGTCATTCATACACCACAGTTTCCGGTCCAGTTCAACGCTACTCTTCTTGTTTTGCCAATGTGTGGAAATAACGTTATTACCGCACCGTCTTTCAGATAAGATATTAAGCCAGTTGTTCCTTGGGCATCATAGGTCATGTGAATGCAGTACGGTCTTCAAAATGTAGTCAAGGATTGTCTCCTGGTATACTGCCCAATCACCACCAGACGCACCCCACTGCAAATAAGAGCATTTGTACTATCGAAAGCGGTAGGCCGTCCCGCCATCGCCAACTTGTTGAAATACAAATGCACCAGCGGCCTCATCTTACCGCATTTTACTTTGATGAGCAAAAAAAGGAGGCATTTCGTCCCGATTCTCATTATTGGGGGAATTTGGGCTAAAATTGCTTACTTTTAGTGTCAATTTAGTATATATTTTCGTGTTTTTTGGGTGGATTTTACAGTTTCCTAGTGTACATTTTGACTTTGCTATTAAATTTCAAAAAGCGGTAGGATTTCCATGCAAAAGCGGTAGGATTTCCATGCAAAAGCGGTAGGATTTCCATGCAAAAGCGGTATGCAGTAGGAACGTCAAAAAAGAGGTAGTCTACCACCAAAATCGGTAGCGTTGGCAGGTATGTAAGAGTGTGTTCAGATTCACGACTTCAACGGAGCGTAGCATTGCAAATGCAAATGACAGGGCACCAGCGGAAAAATGGCCTTGGTGCCTTGGTTAAATTCGAGCTCTGCTGTCAACTTTACTTTCATAATGTTGATATTTTTTAATTTTCCTCTTCCTGACCATTTCCATAAGTCCTTTTTTCTTGTACTCAAATTGTTTCCCTGATCCATTCAGTTCACTTCTAGTCTTTCCAACTAACTCTCAGAACTTTTTTTCCAAAGAATGTCTCAAAAGCTTCTAATATTCTTTGTTCTTTCTTCCTTAGTGTCCAACTTTCACATAGAGTAACACTCAAAATCAATGCTTTTGCCTGTCTCACCTAGACTTAGATTCATGTCTTTGACCTTCCATAGCTCCACAAGATCTGTCATGGTTGTTCTCTGACATTGATTTCTGTGTCACTGTCTCCCTCTCATGTATTGAAAGAACCAAGGAACTTGAATTTGGATACACTTTTAATCAACATCTTTCATCAAAATGTCTCATTCACCCTGCACATTCACACATATTCATATTAGATACTAACTTCACAATCCCAATTAACAATTTAAAATCTTATTAGCAGACATTCACAGATTATAGAAGGTTTTAATATGGATTCAAAACCATTACTTTTCATATCATAACTTCAGTCAAATCACTTCAATTTTTAGCATTGGGTTTGGTTTTAACTTTGGTTAAGGTTCGCATGAGATTTTTTAGTTCATTATTTTAGACAACTTTGTAGTTTTCTTTATACTTTATACTTTTATATTTGCATATTTTTTGGTGATGCTCAAATACAGGTATTAACATCATAGAGCAGTCAATTAGTTTGTTTTTGCTTCAAGGTGAGGTTGACCAAATCAGCAGGAACTTTAGCAAGTCACCATTCACAACGTTCATTAAATAATGATGAAATAACTTCTAGTTTTAATAATAATTATGTAAATTATATATTTTTGCATTAGGGTGATTACTAAGTATAATTCAGTTTTTGATTTACCAAATTTGATGTACCAAATGCTCTGTACAGTTTGAGAATATTAGTTGTTTTTTGGTCATCAAAAAAAAAAACATTATGTGTGCATTCCCATTAAAGTGTTTGATCAATTTTACCCTACATTATGTGTACATTCCCATTAGAGAGTTTGATCAATTTTACCCTACATTTTCAAAAAAATGTAGGGTAATTTTGAATTAACCACCTCACTGACTTATCAAATTAAATGTTTATAAAGGAGAGGAATATATTGTAGAGCTAAGCGATCAAGTGGGGACTAATCAAATTAGATTTAAAAAAAAAAACTTTCTAATGGGGACGTACACTTAATGAAATTATATTTTTAGTAATCTCTCTGATGCAAAAACGTATCATTTTTGTACATTACAGTACCACTACATAATTGGACTCAAATTTGAACAATTTGAACACTAGTTGTTAAGTACAAGCTCAGTGGTCTAGTGGTACAGGTGCTAGACTAGTGAACTGGAGGTGTGGGTCAACTTAAGAATTATATAATAAGTTTTATTTGAACCTTGCTTGTTTGACGTTATGATTTCTCTAGATTCAGCTCTGCTACTGTTACTAATCTTTACTTAATTGCTTTGTTATTGTGAAATATTGATGTGTTTATATTGTCTTGAGCAGTGTTACAGTAACAACAGATAATGATGTCATTTATGGTAAATTAATTAAATTGCTACCAATGTTTAGATAATTGTATATTTATTAATTCTGTTCTCCCTAAGGGTGTAAACAGATTTCCCTATTTCTACTAATTCGCTTTCCTATAACTTATTGTTTTCTTTTTTAAAATTACTTGGTTATGAATGAAATTCCAAATAAAATTTGATTGTTTGATTTTGATTGAGTACCCTTGTTTTTCGCCTCACAAATGTTTAATTTATACACATTTCTGTGACTACTATCACCATACATTTCAAGATACAATTTTATGGAATACGTTCCAGAAGTCTAAATGTTAACATTTTACAGTGCTTTATTGGTGACTTGAATCGACAAAACTTATTTAATTTCTATGCCCTTCCTCACTAATCATATCTGTATTCATCACAGCTCGCAGAATTTGTAAATATTTACTTCCCAGTAAGCCAGTGACTTTTTAAATATGTTGCCCTACTCTGTTCAAATTGTACTTCATATTAGACTCTTTACTAATATGAAAAAGTCGGACAGTTGACAGACTACAGTGTGGAAGATATGGAATAACTCAAAAATTAAAAATTGAGTTAATATACACATTATAAAACTACAGATAATATTAGCTTTAACATGAAAAAAGTTCATATAGAATGTTTCCTTGCAAAGTTATAAACAGTCAAATTTTGAACATTTAGAATTTATTTTTTTCAAAAAACTACATTCTGAAAATGTGCTTAAGGTTGACAAGCAGTGTCATTTTAAATTGTATGTTCCTTTACATTTTGCATTATATCTGAAAATTGAATGCTATATATTTTTTTATTAAATGATGAAAAAATACAATTTTGTTGTTTCTGCTTTTTGTGAAAAACTACATTTGCGGCTTAAACCTCCACCTGATCCGTATATTTGATTACCGGGATACTGGGAAAGTGATTTTGCAAGTTGTGGTGATAACACTGGTAGAGACTTCATAAATGCACTCATTGTTTGTACATCCCCATTAAAAAGTTCTATTAATTTTAACCTACATTTTCATTGAAAATGTAGAGTAAGTTTGAATTAACCACCCACTAGCTTATCACATTAAATGTTTATGAAGGATAGGAAGGTACAGCTATGTATACAAGTGGAAACTAATCTAATTATCCATTGTGATAAGACTTGACAAAACCTTGTAATGGGGATGTACACCTAATGTTCTAGACTGCCCTCAACATGCCCTCTACTTCTCCAACACCAGTTGTTACCTACTACTTTTCCTATTGACTTCACTAGTAAACAAATACTGTAGTACAAATACCTTAGTGTGTACAATTGACTTAACATCGGTAATGATTTGTTTGTGTTGATCGATTCCCCAAATCTATTGAATTATTTGTTTTATTTATTTGGGTAAAAGTATGAAAGTTACTTATTTTCTGTTTGTTTAATAAATAAATATAAAATAATAATGTATGAATGATTCTAGTATTGTATTGTAACAATAATACAGTAAATGTCTAAATTATTATATATATATATATATTTTTTTTTATGATTCAACAGGGAATATTTTCACAGGTGTATGAGCTAGGGGTTGCAGATTTGGAGAATAAAGGCCAGAATATGAGCACAACAAGTACTGGGTATGATATGTGTAGTTAATTATTAGGCCACCTAGCCTTCTATAGACAAATAGGCACTAGTCCATATTAAATGGGATTGGTTTGAAGTTTCACACCTTTAAACCTTTTACTGTGAGTAGCATTTAGCTCGGTTAGTTTAGCTGGTGGAAATCACTGTGCTGTGCGCTGAACCGTGACTTACTCATGGTTTTGATTCGCCACCACACCACTCCCCTTGTGTTTCGGGTGGAGTGTCGAAATACAAGTTACTAGCGCACCGTCTTTCGGATGAGACATTAAGCCATTGGTCCTGTGTACAACATGGCTCATTTGCATGTTAAAGAACGCAGTGCACTCTTCGAAAAAGAGTAGGGGATTGTCTCCCAGTGTACTGCCCAATCACCACCAGAAGGACCTCTCTGGAAATAAGTCCATTTTGGACTTTCGTGGGTTATCCTTGGTTTTCTACACCGAATAAATCAAATCAAAATACTGTCTTCATTGGTCAATAGGATATTACTGTTCAAACATTCATCAAATCACTCCAGGTTAATAAGGTCCCTTTGAAAAAAATAACTTGGTTAACATGGTGGATGATGGTAGTGACAAGGTAGATATAGGTAGTGAGCAGAGTTAACCCTATAAAAAAACACCATAGCAAGGGAAACTACCAAAGATATGGTCAGCAATGCTCTACAAGAAAATACGAAAACACAGCTGATAAAATTTCATCGGTTTGCATAGATATAATTATATGTGAAAGTTCTCTAAATTGAAACCAAAAATATGCTTACTTGTAAAGGTTTCTGCAAATAAAATTTATACATCGTGTCACATTGAAAAGTAACTGTTCATGCCACTAATTAATAGGGTAAGATCAATATCATGCATTTCTTCAAACAATATCGTTTTATTAATTTTTAAATCATCATTTACTTGCAGCAACAGTTCACCATGTCGATTCCCAGTGCACATGGGTATTACGGGATTCGTGGCCACGACAGGGCAGGTAAGTTTTTCCTTGTTTTATGTTTACTCAAGTCAAGACTGAGCAATGTTTCTAAGCAATGGCCATCAGTGATACATTCTTTGCAGTTCGTGTCAAATTTTCAGTGAGCAATGACACACTTGGCAGGGAGTAAAATATCTATAATGTGATAATTTTGGTCATTAATGCCAATTTGCTCAAGAAGAGGTCCAAAGTTGTAAAAAGAAAATTCCTGGAGATTTTCTTGTGGTCATCCTACAACCGATTGTAATGTGCACTCTTCTTTAAAAGCTCACAGTAGTTTCTGACATATTTTGTCACTGTTAAAATATGCCAATACTGTTGACCAAAAACATGGCTAAACTTCTCAGTTGTTGTTAAGTAATATTTTGAAAAAAATAGGCAAATGTATGCTACAAGTGTGAAACTTTTATAAAACTTGGAGAATTTCCTGGAGAAAACTAAATTCCAGGAGAAATTTGATAAATCAAGGAGACCAGGAGATGATCTAAACTTCCTGGAGACTGTAGGACAATCCTGAAGAATTTTGTTCTGCTCAAGTGTGTGCCAAAGCTGACCAAGAGCCTTGCTAACATTGTGCTTATGCATGCATCAGTTTAACTGAACTAAGTATTGGAGGTTGTAAGAAACCTGTTGTGGAGGCTACTCTAAGAAACTTTAGTAAGTACACTTCTTGGAGACTTGAGAGCTCTGCTCAAGTGTGTGCCAAAGCTGACCAAGAGCCTTGCTAACATTGTGCTTATGCATGCATCAATTCAACTGAACTAAGTATAGGAGGTTGTAAGAAACCTATTGTGGAGGCTACTCTAAGGGCCCGTTCGCGCAAGTTTTTTTCAGTGTTTTACACCGTTATTTACCGGTTAAAAAAAATCCCGGTTTCGCCCGAATGGGTGTTAATTGCAGGCCGCCCGTGGATTTAACACCGAAACAGCCTGATATGCCAACCCTGCAATTAACTGGATGTTTTTCGCAGCGAGGAACCTTTTTTATGACTTAATGTTTTTAATCGCTTTACCAATGTTTTGCTCGATTTGAACATAGTTGAATACGAGTAAGAAGTATTTTTATATTTGTGGAGAGCAGTTTTTCATAATATTAATTTCAATACCCAAAAAAAATTTTATTTGTTGGAGCATCGCTAAAGACCATAATGAATAAGGTTGCTCCAGTAAAATTGCGGCGATCCGTACCATCTCTCGCTACTTGATATAAATTTACCATTTTATAAAATCTAGTAAAGTACAGTAAGCATATTTACAATACTATAGCTAAGGAAAGTTACTCGAATTCCTAGTGTGGCTTTTGGAAAACAAATAAAAATTGGAATTAACATCGTCTGTGTCATTAGCTTTTTATGCTAGTCATACGGTGTTTTTAGAATTCAGAGTTTTGCGTGAATGGACATACCACCCGTGGATAATAATCGGATATGTTTCTTTTTTTTCGATTCTTGCCCGAACGGGCCCTAAGAAACTTTAGCAAGTACACTTCACAACCTTCTCACAATATTTTCTATTTGAGTGGCATTTAGCTCAGTTGGTTTAGCTGATTGAAATCACTGACCTGTGGGCTTAACCGTGGAGACTTTGTTTGATGATTCGAACAATTGCCACGCCACTCTTGTGTTTTACTGGATGGTCGAAATACAAATTAATAGCGCACCGTCTTTCGGATGAGACATTAAGCTGTTGGCCCCATGTACAACATGGCTCATGTGCAACATTATAAAATGCAGTGCATTATTCGGAAAGGAGTAGGAGATTGTCTCCCGGTGTACTGCACAATCACCACCAGGAGGACCCCACTGGAAGTCTTCAGACTTTTGTGAGTTATCCTTGATGTTTCACAACACCGAATAATTCAAATAAAGAATGTTATGTGGAACATAGTGGCTGACTCAGGTCCCATGTACAACATGGCTCATGTGCAACGTTAAAGAGTACACTCTTCGGAATCAAGTGGGGATTGTCACCCAGTCTACTGCCCAATCACCACCAGAAGGACCACAGTAGGCCTACTTCAGACTTTTATGGGTTATCCTTGGTGTTCCCACAACATCGAATAAATCACATCAAACCCATGTGGGAAGGCAGTTTTTCAGAAACAGGGCTATTATATTGACTGCTAAAATCCTGGAGCCTTATTATTGTGCGTCAGACTTCTGTACATAAGGCTTGGCAGTTTGAGAGGTACGTCGCTAGCTCAGAATTGTCTACTTGAGGTAGTTGATAGGAGGTCCTAATACTACACACTCAGAGATGATATGATTTTGGCTCTTTACTTTTTCAAAGGGACAGTGGTCAGAGACCCCAATCCCTCATTTCTTCATATGTAAAGAGCCAATCCAAAGGAGGCATAAAGTCGCAAAGCTAGTTTTACACAATAGGCAGAATATTTTTTTAAATGGAAAGTTTTTAAATTTTATTGTATTCAAAAACATGCAGTTTCACCTTTTATATTAACAATTCTCAGATATATGATCTAAAAGTGTTAAAAAAATGCAATTTAAAACTACCCTGTGTAGTTAATGTATACTAATAAGCAATTTACAAATGCAGTTCTCTCAAAATATACATTTGAATTGTTTGAATTTAGATTTTTTTGCCTCCCCCCCCCCCTCCTCCCCTCTGGATAAAGGGAAAAAGTTAAAAAGGACTTTGGGTTAAATCTGGTGTGACATGTAATGCACAATCAGTTGGCTGATATAGCCAACAAAATCTAGGTGAAACTTAAGATATCAAAAAGAGTGGTATTGTAATAATTGTATTGATATTTTTAAATGATGGAAGAATTATATTAAGTTTTTTTTTTATTATTGCACATAACTATAAGCCTCAATAAGCTCAACAATAAAATATGAAGGCATTATACCATCAATCAAATACAGTGGCTTTGAATGCTCAATGAATAACTGACATGCTTTTTAAAATAGTGGTTTTTTTTCTTTAATCAATATTTGGTTGAGTATTAATAATATAATTATACAAATTAGTGAGTTGGTCTAGTACTCTATTAGTAAGTTTAAAATACCAAGAAAATGCAAAAGAGAAAGGCAAACAACAGTATTCTTAGATGAAATCGGAGAGTGACATGGTACCATAAAAATGGCAAGACAGAAGACTTGCAATTTCCACCATCACTATCACTCTCACCATCCATTATTGTCATCGTCACACCCCAATACCACCCCCCCCCCAACCGCCATCAACAATATTCATAGCTCATGAGGATCAGTATGAATTGTGTATATTGAAGTATGATTAAACCTTTTGATTAAATGGTTAATACCGCAAACTTAATGTAGTAAAGAAACAAATCACATGTTTGTTTTTACATGGATTGTACAAAATTACAAATCCCTTGGGGGCAGTTACCCTATCAGTTTGCAATCAACGATGGACAATCTCAATCATCTATTATCTTAATGCCTGTTATTTGTTCCTAACCTGTAATCACACTGGATTTTAAAAGGCAATATTTAATTAAACCATTGGTAATATTTCAAAGGTTAAATCTTGCCATTTTCTGCAATTGGATTGTTTGAAATTTTTAGTTTTATCATATACAATCGAAAAAAGAAAATAGGGTAAAACACTGAAAAAATTTCGCCCGAATGGGCCCTATGGTAAAACTTGAAAAATCAACCATTTTGACATTTTACTCAAGGTCAAAACTTTTGGGATTTGGCAAGAAGACCAGTAGACCTAAACGCCATTTGTGACAGATCCAAGCCATAGGAGGCAAAATTGTTAATGTAGTGTGTGAATTTTTTAACTCTTATGTTTTTTAAATTAACATAAAATTTTAAAAAATTGACATTTTTTTAATTTCTGCCTATTGTGTAAAATTAGCTTTGCAACTTGTCTCTGCCACATTTGGTAATATGATGTAGAAAGTACATTTTTCCAAATATTAGGTATTAGGTCACAACGTGATTCTAGTATACTCTCATTCTCCAAACTAGGTCTAAATCTTTGGAATAACCTTCCAGAAGCTTTACACATTCACAACATTTAAGGCCTCCCTTTGAAAAAAAATACTCTGTTAACATGGTAGATAATGGTAGTAACAAGGTAGATATAGGTCATTAACATGTTTAACCCTATAAAAACTACCATATCAATGGATACTACCAAAGATATGGCACCAATGCTCTACAAGTACATAGGAAAATACAGCCATTGTTTAGATAAACATTTAAGCATTAATAACATCAACAGATAGAGTAATTATATACTACTTTACTAGGTAGTTATCTGTGGTGCTAGGTAGATAACCCTAGTAATTTAACATGGTAGACCTACCTAGTCAGAGGGTGTTATTTTTTTCAAAGGGCTGTTTATACTATGTCGATAGCGACTAACAATAAATGGATAAAATGAAGTTGTACATACAAAAAAAATAAAATGAAATTGGAGAAGTTTTCTTACTAAAATAAAATAATCAATAAAAATGTTTAAATCATTCAATGATTTTCTTGGTTTTATTGATTATGATGTCATTTGATATGATTTGTGAAATTAAAGTTTTTATCAAAAACACAAATAAGATTTATCCTGTTGTTTTAATATAAAGACTTCTCAAATTTCTTGATATCAAGACTGAAAATGTCTTTGAATGTTTTTATCGTCGCTTGCTATCGTCATTGTATGAACCAGCCTTTCACCATCTTTAAAAATTATTTAAAAATCATCTTTTCCTAATATAATTACCATTCTATATAGCCTTCATGTTTGTATAGGAACTACATAAATATCAATGTAAAGTGATGTATAATGTAATGATAATGTTGATAAAATAATAAATAAAAATCATCAATCTCATCTCAAACATATTAGGATTTTTTCCCTAAATTTGAATTGTAAATAAGTCACATTTTTGTTTTAACCTGCAAAGAGTCAAGTTTCAATGTCTATATACGTCATGTGTCTACTTACATTTAACAATTCATGTCTTTACAGTTTTACCAAGTAATATATTCTTAAATACATCAGTATGTTTTTTCAAGTCTGCCCTACTTGTACAATCTTATATTATTAACACAGTTAACACGTATTTGAACCACATGCTACATGCAATGTATGTTATGAGCAATATTTTATGTTTGCACAGTTCAACATTATGCAAAGGAAATCCTAGTGATATTTAACATGAATTAGCAAATGTTACATAACTTGCATAAAAAAACTGCATAGTTTGTGGAACCCTTGACTTAAAATAGAAATGTCAAATAATGTTTTAATAAAGAATTGATTGCATGCTTGTTTTTTTTTTTTTAGAATTTGAAGTAAACAATTCTGTGAATTGCATTGATTGCTCCATTTCTTTTTTTTCTATAACAAATTAAGGCAAAACATTTTTATATCATATTTTGCAGACCATTCCACAGTGAAAATTAGTATTTAAATTTAATTTTTGGCCTGTTATCATACCCTTCGACATAATTAATTCATAATTTGGAATAAAAAATTGAAATGATATTTTTATTTCAACATGTGATTCATGAATACTCTGCTGAAAATGCAAAAATTGTTTATGATAAAACTCTAAAAAAATAAATCCTTTTATTTTATCCTCCACATTGTAGATGTGAATTAAGCTAAAAAATGAAATTGTATTTTTATTATTTAAACCTTGATTGAAATATCAAGAGGCTCATCAGTTTGTTTCAGCTATATAATTATTATGCTTTGCCCATGGGACACCATTGGAGATAAGCATAGCTACAGTCTGCTAAATAGATAATCCAACTGTTTTTTTTATATTTTTGTATGTTTTTAAGGTGCCAAATAATATCAACGTCCACAATGTCACCTGCAAACCATATAAACATTTGTTCACAATTTAAAAAAAAAAAAAATTCTGAATTAAACTGGATAAAACTAATTAATCCCTTTGCAAAAAAATAATACCCTCTGACTAGGTTGATCTACCTTGTTAAATTACTAGGGAGATCTACCTAGCAACACAGAGAACTAACAAGCAAGGTAGTATATAATTACCCTGTTTGTTGATGTTATTAATGCCTTAAGATTTATTCAAAATAATGGCTGTATTTTCCTATGTATACTTGTAGAGCATTGCTGATCATCCTTGGTAGTATCACTTGATATGGTAGTTTTTTATAGGGTTAACCCTGTTAACTACCAATATCTACCTTGTCACTACCATTATCTACCATGTTAACAGTTATTTTTTCAAAGGAAAATAATCATACGCCGTTCTTGTTGTTGGGGTTGTTGCAACCACAACTTTAAAAGCGTCCATCATCGCCAGTTTTGAACGGATGTGCATGAATTTTGTACACATATTACAGATCATTCCCAACAAACGTTCATTGTCTTTTTTTTAAGTTACACCTCAGGGTGTCCCCTACACCCACAATACCAAAAACGTGTTTCACCGGTAAGCAGTAAAAATATCTTTAGAACTTTAATGTAACGTATCCCACTAGTGGTAATTAATAATGGAAGAATTCAATTACAACCCGGAATCGCAGTGGTAGTGGACCTGGTGAGCGGTCGCTCTTGTTGTTGTTGTTGTTGGAGTTGGCATTGTTGCGACCATAATTTTAAAAGAGTCTAGCGTCGCCAGCTTAAAATTTTGTACACATAAATTAGACCACATTCCCAACAAACGTTTATGACCCTTTTTAAAGTTAGACCCCAGGGTGTCCCCTATGACCCAGAAAACAAAAACGCGTTTCATCAAGTATATTTCTTGTATACCTCTCTAATGCAATCAGTTTGGATGTGTTCATGCCTCTATATTAATTTTTTTTTTTTTTTAACAAGTTTGCATTCTGAAAGCAAAACGCAAAATGCATTAGATTGACATTTTAGGACAGTATTGCAATAATGGATCTAGTGTACCACTAGACTGCTATAAGATCCATTAGTGTCTATCAAATCCACTATGATTCTATTAACTAAACTGAAGACTTGGGTTAAGAATTTAAATACTAAACTATAATTCCGTGCAAGTAATAAATAAGGTGGAATTAATAACAGACTAATGCAAGTTTGACTTTATTATCTTTACTTGAAAAAAGTTAGCAATACTACTAGAAATTTCTTTTAAAAATAATTATAGAAATTGTCTGTTTTGCATGCACAAATAAGATTTTTTTAATCTTTTTGCAATGAGCACCAGTAGTCTACTACCACTTTTACACTTCTTACACAATTACGGGATCGTCCAGCAATGGGGCATCCCGGGACATATAATTGTGGGACCGATTTGTAGTGTAAACTGTGTAAAAATTTGATCGTTGGTCCAAACGTCCCTCTGCGGTCCCGGGACAGTGAAGCGGAACCCTTACTAAAATGGCCAATTCATTTTCCAATTGGACTTTACAAGTTGGATCCAATTGGATTTATTCCAATTGGACAAAGTCAGATTTTGGC
>JAOTQE010104684.1:0-13640 GCA_025631205.1 Nesometra sesokonis
ATAGTGTAAACGTGAATTTAACTAAAAGCAACTGCGGATCAGCTAACTCGTCAAAGTGACGAGTTCAGTTCTAGTTATTTTTTATTTTGTGTCACATCCAACAGTAAGTTAACTCGCCACTTACTGGATGAGAACTACGCCATGCTTTCTAAACCACGTCTCATTACGAGGCTTAGGGAGTGGCGTTGTTATGTCGTGGGAACCAACCTAGGGTTCAGCCAGGTTTGAACCCAGGACTTCGGGATTGGAAGGCAAGCATGCTAACCACCAAGCTACAGCGCCACTCCCTTAACTAATTATGCCACCATCAACAAAGAAATATTTCTATAAAATTTTGGTTAAAAAATGTTGTTAATAATGGTGAATTCTCACACATCGACAGTCAAGCAAATAGTTTTTCTCACACATGAGATAATATAGAGCATATGGTAAAAACAGTCTCCAAAGCATGGTAATTTGGAAGAAATTGGCTCAAAAAGGGACAGATATATCATAGTTTGAATACAAAATTTAATTGAAACCAGACAAACATTAAAACAAAAACTTTTATAGTTCTAATTATTTTATCTTGTTGTTACACGACACCTACAATGTAGGATGATGATTGTCTCGTTTATAATGTGTCCAGGTGTTCACGACTCTCACAAGAAAAGTGCCATCTGTTGATTATTTTATATACTACCATATGGAGTAGATGAATGGGCCTACTATTATTTATTGATATTCTATCTGTCATTGATTGTCTATGCTTCATCGCACACTGGTATATTTTATAATATTTACAATTGGGATATCTGACCTATAGAAATCAATTGACGTGAATTAATGATATCCTTAATATTTACATATTTTAATGATCAACTGTACTTTTGAGATACTTTAAATATTAATAAAAATAATATAAAGAGTGTAGAAATATATTGTATCAGGTGTTATTTCTATTTTGAAAGATATTAGCTAGAGGTTAGTCCATTACTGTAGATGTGTAATCATACAAAAATATGACATAGTATACGCTAACGCTATGGTCAATTTTTTTTTAGCCAAATTAACAGGCTAAATGTTGCTGATTTTTTTTAGCCAAATTATAAATTCTTTAGCCAAATTTTCAAAAAATGATAAAAACCATAAAAATCCCTGCAAAATGGGCGGTTTTTGAGGATTTTCATTTAGCCAATTTGGCGAAATGAGAATACCAATAGCCATTGGCGACTAGGCGAATGGTTAGAGCGAGCATAGATAGTTTAGTCTATTAAAATTTTGTTTAGCCAACTGTAATTCTCATTTGACTAAAATAAAAATGACCTATTTTGGCAAATTGGCTAAATTAAAATAAACTGTCCATTTGTATTTTTAAACAATTGACATAAGAATATAAAATTTGGCTAAAAAACAAAAATCGGCAACCTTTAGTTTTGCTAAGAAAAAAGTGACTGCTCGAATGTAGAAATGTAATTCAGTAGGCCTATTCTCTCTTTTTTACTCTGATGACGGGGCATTGCATTGTGGTAGGCATCTGTTTTTCCCGCCAATAATTTTGATTTTTACCAGGTGATGATGCTGCTGCCAGTCCTCCAGTCCATTTTGTAATTTTTCCATGACATTCTTAATGTTTATTTATTTGGAATCTACACTTTTGTAACAGGAGCACACCTTGTCCTGTAAAGGTGCATCCGGTATAAACAAAATTGTAACCAACAGAAACAATAATACTGTAAAAAATATATAAAAATAAAAGTCCCCAAAATATTACAAGATGAATCAAGCACTGGCAAAAACACAAACAAGATGTTAAGCATACGAAAATATACAAACTTAATACAACAATATTACAGACAACTAAGTAATTAATAAAGTATTACTTAGAAATTATCATTATTATTATAATTGTTACTACCATAATAATAATTAATTGAAGCTAATGAATTATTAAAGATTACTTTGAAATTTAAAAAAAAAATAAAATTTGTAAAATAATACAAATCTAGAGTTCATCTGCAATTGTAAAACTATTACTAGTACTAAAAACACTTGTTTTTTGGTATATCAATATCTGCCATTATATTATAACAAAACTAATGTATTTTACTATGATGTACACTACAATGTAAACAAACTGAACTACAATAGCGCCACCTATTGTTCATAATATTCTCCAGCTGTGGCTAAGCATAGTCAGATGGCCTTAATGCATTAACAATTGGCTTGCAGGTAAATTAGCTACACATGGTAATATTATCATCAATTACACAGCATTCCAGCAACATATTATTAACCATTGAAGAAATACGATTCTGTTTCCTTATGTATTAAAGAAGGCGACCACATTAAAGATCTTATTGTTCAACAGAAAATGTCTTAAACCTTGTAGTAAATTTAACAGAAATGTTAAGAAATCTCTGTAATTGATTAAACACAGTTTAGAATGTTTTAACATTTTGTAAAATAGAACCATATGCTGGTCTGTTGTTTGCTTTCTTGGATAAGACACTTTACATATGTTGCCTCTACTCACCCAGGAGTATGAGTGTGTACCTAGGAGGTACAAATGTCGCTTATACCCTGAGTAGAGCTGCAAAATTGTGAAATGGGTTGTAGGCCGACAGTACGTGTGCTGTATTTCCGTGTTAATGTCAAGCACTTGGCATTAAGAACAACATTTCTATTTTTATCATTTATTAATATTAGCAGACCTCATATCATAGTACGATACAAAAAAACTATGTTCTAGAAAACAACAATTATCACTTTTTTTTAAAATTTGATTTATTATAAGACAAATGTTCACCAAAGTGTACTGGCAAAATACAGTAGACCTATATTGCTCACATTAAAAACAGAATGAAAAAATAATAAATTTTAATTTTATAACATACTTTACAAAAAAATAAGATAATTTTATCCAGCTGCCACAATTTACAAGGAAAAGAAACAATGAAATGTCCATTCCTATTAATAAAACAAAGATTCTTTTGGCCTTCTCCACAAACCTCCTAGGTCTCCTGAAATTCAGACTCTGTCATTTACCCAATTGAAACACCTGTTCTAGATTTGAATTCTATCAACCCTCTATCCATCTGAATAAACAGTTAAAATTCCTAGCCAGTGCAGAGAAACTATCTATTTCAGCCAATCAGAAGTTGCGTACTATAAATGTCAGCAGGAGTTGGCAGACTATTTTAGAGTCAATCAAAGTTCATGAGATTTTAGAAGTGGCTTTTGATCCAATTTTAAATTCAAGATGGCTTCTTGAAATCCCAGCTGATCCATAAACACTTAAGTATCACTTTTAAAAATCATCATTATCCTGTGATGTAACAATATATTTGTAAGATATAAATATAAAAAGAAACAATAACATATCTTTGCAGTGAAAAATTTTTTCCTTTGGTTATTTCAATGTAAGAAATATTAAATCGTAAAATGCATTGTAGAACAATAATAACAATGTGTTATTAGTATTATTTACCCTGACTAATAGTAAGATTTCAATTAAATATATATTTAAAATTTACAATATTAGTTTAAAAATTTGATGTTTTCTATTTTAAATAAATGTGAACAGCATTACTGAGCATTACATCACAAATTAACCCCGACTAAACATTTCAAACATTAACATTTTTTCCTTTATTATATTGTATTCATATTTTACCTTTTGTACCTAAAACGTTAAGGGGATGCCATTATATTAGCCTCTGGCCATAACGGTTATGTGGCTACCTGGTATCCCCAGGATAACTTTGTATCCGAACTTTCATAAATATAAAATAAAATAAATAAAACTTTACAATTTAATGACAAAAAAACAAGAGGAATGATGTTTCAACTAGATTGTTTCAAATGTATTTACATGTAAATAATTTTGTTAGAAGAATATGACCAATGATGCCTTATTTATTTATTTATATATTGAAGTATTAAACCTTTATTGAAGTTCTTTCTTTTGTTTTTTATGTACTGTAGAAGAATGAGGGAGGGGAGTAAGCTTTGATTAGAGAAATCTGTAACTTAAGTTCTCAAATTGATATGAGGCTAGTCATGGCAAAACCACCAAGTTGTCGCACAGAAAGTTAATGAGAAAATAAGCAAATAGAAAACTATAAAAATATAAATAAATACAAAGGCAATTTTTGTATATTTTGTCAAAAAACTTCAGATATAGATGTCCAATTGATAACTGACTCCTCATTTTAAAGTTTATGGAACGTGTAATATAATTTTAACAATAACTCAATTTTCAAACTCGGTGCTTTAGCTGTGACATGCCTCATATGCATTTTGTTTTTGTATATAATAAATTCAATCCAAATTCAATTTAGCTTTTCTCCGTATCTTGAATAACTTTAAAGTTAACTCCAACATTATGTCCCTTTTTTACCGTTCTGTTATTGAATCTGCTATCGCTTTCTGTATTATTGCTTGGTATGGATCTGCCTCCAAGAAGGATCTCCAAAAACTTAAACGTATTGTTAATCAGTCCAGTAAATTAAACATTATAGGATCTGAATGTTATTTATAATCTAGCTGTTAATAAGGCCACTAATAAGATTGTTAATGACAATTCTCATCCTCTACACCACTGTTAAGTTTACTTTCTGTCGGGCAGACATTAGATAGCACCTCGTATAAGAACCTCACATTATCGTAGCTCTTTTGTACCAAATAGTATTTCGTTTCAAACAATGTTTAGTCTTTTTATTTTTAGCGCAATTGTATCTTAACACTGTCATGTATGTACTATATCTGTGACTGATACTGACCTAAAGCAAGTTTCCTTTTTGGATTCAATAAAGTATATCTTATCTTTAGATGGAGTAATACAAGTAGGGGTCATTCGCGCGAATTATTAACCGGTTAAAAAGAATCCCGGTTTCGCCCAAACGGGTGTTAATTGTAGGCCGCCCGTGGATTTAACACCGAAACATCCTGATATGCCAACCCTCCAATTAACTGGATATTTTTCGCAGCGGGGAACCTTTTTTATGACTTAATCTGTTTTTAATTGCTTTACCAATGTTTTACTCGATTTCAACATAATTAAATACGAGTAAAGAGTATTTTTTAATGTTTATTGAGAGTAGTGCAGTTTTTTTTTGTATTGTATTTTTAGTTGTATGTGTATTTGTAGTACACATGTTTCAGGAAGGGTAGACATTACCAACAGTGGTAGGACGACCACGATTACATCTCTAGGAATTCTGTTTTAACAAATTGGGACCTCTGGAATGGACTACTGTACTGAGTAGAGATAAGCTTCTCAATGCTTACCAGAATTTGTGGCAGTGCCAAGCCAAAGGAGGCACAAGTCGACAAATTTAACATTTACTTATTTATAGTTTATGAAACTATACAATGTTTAAAATACAAAAATCAATTTAATATGATATTTCCTTGCCCAGTTACAAATCAAATTTTGAGCATTAAAAGTTAAGTTGAGAAAACTGCATTGAATATTGCTTATTTAAATAACAAACTTACATAACTGGTAATAAATTTTATTGTCGACTTGATCATTTGTATACAACAATTCATAAATAATAATAATGTGTTCTAAGTTTTATTTTATGAAGATCTTCGACTTAATTTGCTGAGAAACTGGAGCAGATGGTATACGGTATCAATGTGGGAGTGAAGAATGCATAAGACAATAATGTATTATTCTTGACCATATGGTACCCTTAATAAACATCAGTTAGATCGCATTTACGTCAACATCAACATCGTTAGTGTCTGTCGTGGTATTTATTTTGTGATGATGTTTAGGAGAAGTAAAAAGTATGGTGTTTAGGGGGTACGATGTGGTTAGGTTTATTATTTATCACCATTATCCTGAATAAAAATGTGTAACTTATTGTTAAAACAGTTTTAAAACAACTGGTCTGTTGTATATAAACTCATGGATTGTGTACTTTTCACCAGCAATATCAACCATAAAGAAATAAAGTGTATTGTGTAGACATAGTAGTTTTATCAATATTTAGTATTTTGCAGAAAACCTACTACTAAACAAAATTGAAGTGTTAACCAAGTACAAATTAACTTCCGGTTACTTGGTCAATAATTGTATTTAATTTATTTTAGTAGGCCCTTTTTACTCTATCTGTAATGAATTTGTTTAAAATAAAATTCCTATAGTTTAATGTAACTTTGTTTATTTTACCATTTTGAGGATCATTTTATGTATTTAAGCAAAATATGAATATCAAGACAGTAAAACAGAAATATGATGACCCCGATTTGTAAGATAATGTGGATAGTCAAGATTTGGAAACAAGGTTTTTCTTAGGTCAAATAATAATAATGAATACAAAAGCTTTAGGAGGTTGTTGAGTCCAAGAATTGTTGTGGTTGTACATCTATTAAATATTACTATCAGTAAAAATTTATACACACAAAAGTCACACGGCCAAAGACCTTAGCAGGAGGTATACTTTACAAGGCTATTTTTGCATTGTAAAAAAAATGTATTTTTATAAAAAAAAAATGCTAGTTGCAATCAAATTAAATAAGACATTTTAATCGTGTGAATGTTAGAAAGCAGATTAGAACAAAGTAATTTAATTTGTTAATATCTTTATTTATTTTATTGATTTGGCATTGTAGTGGCCAGTTAGATTCCCTATAGAATACCCACTGTCGCCAGTGAAGAAAAGAAATTAAATTTAACTAAATTGCAACAAACTCTACATATGCTACAAAGTAGATTAATATTTTACTATGTAAAATGTACCTTTTATAATCCATTAAAAATATTCTTGCTAATTTATTTCCCATCAAAAATACCATAAGAAACTCCAGAGTCAACATTCTCATTTACAAACTGTCTATTTTACAAACACTATTCAAGCAATGACAGCATTAAAATTCTGGCCAATGACGTAATCTCTAGATAATTATATTGTTTTTTCACTTCGTAGTTCATTTTTATACAGTATATATTTTAAACATCCAAGAGAACAGACATATAATTAAATGTTGGGCAGACCTTATTTTATGGGTTTTTATTGGCTTTCATTAACCTCCCCATTTACAAACTTTCTTATTTACACAAAAAACTTCCAGTTCCAGAGGTATATAAATGAGAATGCTGACTGTATATATTGGTCATTAAAGCCTTAAAATATCTGTAAATATTTTCTAAAACAATCCAAAACAATTGTTTTTTAAGCTTCCAAATGAATATGAGCATTAAAAAACTTGGTTTTTAAAAATTTATTTACCACAAAAAGCTCTTTAAAAACAAGGCAATCATAAAGATACAACCCTCACCCAAGATATAAATTAAATTGTGTTTTAGAATTCTAGTGGTAGTCTGGGCAAGCACCAAACCTAAGGACAAACACAGTTATGGTAGGTGCAGACATTGCTTGAAAATTTAAAATAAATTGACATACGTTGTTTTTAGATATTTGACTAAACTGACATACAGACAGACAGAAAGTCATATCCTCTCCCCATGAGATAAAAGTAAAAAAAAAACAATGCACTTACTTGTATTTGGCTGCCGATGAAATTCAAAACTAAAAACTCCTGTCCCATGATAATAATCATTGTTTTTCTGAGCCCTCGCATGCATCAATTTTGATAGCGAGATTGTCTTTTGCTCTGTCTTTACGGTAGCTGGCATTATAGGCCCAGTAATGGAACTAGGAACCGGGGCAGACTGTGTATCCGTATCATGTTCTTTCTTTACTTCAACTCGGTTGAGACTTGGACTTGGACTTCCACCGTTTTTACGCATCTTTGAGTCTCGCAAAACAAAATAACCGATTAAATTTCCAGCAGTGAGGTTTAGCGAAATTGATGTAGAAAATTTTAGGTTAAGCCTCCTACAGGCATCCAACGTTAAGCATAACAAACTACAGATTAGCACCTGGTCAAAACACAGTATACTAACAGTTCATACAGCTGACAGTGGCCTAGAAAATCTCTGCTCAAATTATTCCTCCAGTAAAAATCTTCTCAAGTAAATAATAACAATGCACATATCAATTTTGGTCAAAGTATTTACAGACGGTTGATTTTCGTATATATATATGAATCCACAACATCAATTAGAGATTCCAAGAACAGACAGTATTTTCCAAATCATCGGAGATTTGAGGAGTTTCTAGAATGAAAAAGAAAAATTGCGTTTGTAATTTTGAATTAACAGGTGGCTAACATGAAGCATAGGAAACTGATTCACAGCACATTGTCACATGGTAATTGTCACATGACTTACCAAGTGACAATCTACTACCAGTGGTTCAATCAAAGAAATCTAGGGAAACTGTCATTTTTGTTGTGATACCCATGACATCCCACTTCTATCTGTCATTATTTCCCTACCTTGATGACATTCCGTTCTATCATGAAACGTAACTGTTTATTACCACTGTACTACGACAGACTTTTATCACATATGCAGCTTTTTTTTCGCTTCCTTATTAGCAAACACCTCAGAGCTAAGCATAAGTGCTCGTCACAGATGGTACAAATGGGCAAACAGACATTAATGCACATAGCAAGGTGCTGTTAATGAACACGACACCCTGGAGAAGATAAACATTGCATTGCATGAATAAATTTATGCAAAAATTACAAATAAATGTCTGTTTACATTCTAAGTGTAAATTGGTTTAGTTTTGTTCCATATTAGGTTATATCTCGAAGAAAACATTCCAACACAAATTTATTGACAGCGAACTATACACAATGGTTTTTTTTCAGTGTGTACTTCCTTGTTCAAAAATAATGAATGTATACTTAGGAATTTTTAAAAAGGAAATAGAAAAACGCACATTTAATTTATTATCCACATATTATTTATCCAGTTTGGGAACAAAGCATCTACGGTTAACAAATATTATAAAGCTAAATACAAACACCAGAAATTACTTTGTATAGTCACAGATAAATGGAACAAATTAGATTTAATTATTTTACAGACTTACATACTTGTACTAAATTGTTTTTATGCAAACATCACTTATCTACAATACATATTTTTAAAATAAATTTACTGACATAGGATAAATGTTAATATTTTTTGAATATACAAAAAATAAAAAAAAAAATTTTTCAAAAATGTTCTTTCAACGTTAATCAAAATTAAATAAAATTGATAATATCTTGTAAATATACTTTCAAAAGGGCCAATTTTTTGTAACATCCAGTCCAGCTCCTGAAAGCCCCTGGGAGTAATTAAACACATCCTAAAGCAGTTTAGCCCACCTCCGCCCTGCATAATTACATCCTTGACAATAATAATAAAACCTCAACACTGGAGTGTTATCTACATCAATTTTTTAATACAGTAAATTCTACACACACCACCAACAACACTGGAGACCACTGAAGCCTTAATAAGGCTTAAAAATTGGAGAGTAGTTACCTATGTAAAATTTTGTAACAAATTTACATTCCAAAGTTTAATTTCTTCGATGAATTGTTGAAAATTTTAGATGATTATTGGACTGCTTGCAGCACGAATTCCTATCAGCATATTAAAACGTATTTCACCCGCGTGTCTTCATTGTGATTGCTGTCAACAATGAGGCGCCACATAAAATTGCATGCAATCCAACATTCATATAGATCTTTTAAGCAAGTTCTCAAATAATTTAAGGTTTGAAATGCATATTATTACTGTTAAGCAATTTCATATACAGTGGGAGAAACTCTCTGTTCAGGGGCGGATGCAGACTTTTGGAAAATAGGGACCGGAAGGAGGATCGGTAGAGAGTCAAAGTTTTAAGGGGTCCGGGGACATGCTCCCCCAGAAAATTTTGGCCTTTAGATGTCCGGAAATGGCCTCAGGAGCATGTTAGGGGATTTTGTTAGTTTATTGATATGTTTGGGGCAAGACATGGCAAAACCACCAAGTTGTCGCAAAATAACAAATCTGAGGTAATATTAAAACCCTATTCAGCATTATATAAGCTTTAAAATGAGGGGTCATTTGTCAAAATCAGACATCTACAACCAAAGATATAAAATAAAATAGACAAAATTTTCCCTTGTATTTTTTTATATTTCCTGTTGTTTATTTGCTTTTATCTCAATAACTTCCTGTGCGACAACTTGGTGGGTTTGCCATGCCTTGCCTCATTTTACTTTCCGAAAGGGGGAGGGGCCGGCCCAGCCCCTGCTGTAGTGTTGGTGAGATTTTGTTTGTATTTTGGTCAAGGATCTCTGGTGGTTGTCAGTGGTGTTTAATAGGACCAAATGAGATGTCCATTATAGAATAATGGTTATTGGTTCAGGCTGTTGTTTGGTATGTATTAACATGATAGGTAAACCTTTAATAATGCATACCAAACACGTAAATCACACAGATGCAAGAATCTCGCTGACATGGCTAGAAGCACTAGATATTCATGAGTACACGGAGAAACAAATCCATTATCTTAAAGTCACGAACGTTGCCGCTGTGCAATTCATGTTTTCCAACAAAATGATTTACGTTGGTATATTTCATTCTGGCAGAAGTAAGCCAACTGTATATGATGGTTTAGAAACAGAAAAGTGCCAGTTGCTCATTATAAATAAAAGATGTCAGAATATTGAACTGTGTACCTAGTTCTAAGAAATATAATCCCACAAAAATAGTTTAAATAAACTTTCACATATTCCTTCATTTGTTTACATTTTGGATATATCCATTGCAGAGGCGGATGGAGAAAGGGGGAGGCTGGTAGAAGGTCAAAGGTGTATGGGGATCTGGAGGCATGCTCTCCCGGAAGGTCAAAGGTGTATGGGGATCTGGAGGAATGCTCGCCCGGAAATTTGGCCTTCTGGAAATGGCTCAGGGGATCAATTCTTGTCTTATGATTGCTGAATATTTTTTTGTTTTATATACAAATTGTTAATTGATATACTTTCCAAAATTTCACCCCTCTCATTAGGTATATGGTGTTCAGGGGTGGAAGCAGATCCAGGGTCCCACGTTTTGGGTTGCCAGTTCTACACGTCTTTCATTAGTCCGAGTGACCTACTGGAAACTCTAACCAGGCGAGAGATTCCATATTTCGATTTGACAAGCAAAACAAAACAAAAACTTTGTGCCATTTTTTCCAGATTGTATGTTTTTTGGATCTTCGGTTTCTCTTGCTAGCAGCTCTCTTCTTATAGCAGGCGGCCCTATTTGTGGTCAGTATACTGGTGCAAATTGAAAATTTTGAGGCTAGTTCATTCGATAGGTTTACCGGCCACATGTCCTCATATCAAACAACATTAATATTTACAGTATGCCTGTATAAAATCTGTTATATGGTATCTTACCTTACAAACCTCAGACAACCTTCCCTGGCCCATTTGTTCAGTACTTTTTACTTTTTACTTTTTCAATAACCAACTTGGTTAGATAAATAGAGCAACCTTAATGGATCAATGAATACTTAATTAATACTTAATTAATACTTAATTAATAGATCCTAAAATTAAGGCAATACCTCCTTGTGAAAATTAGCAATGCTCACAATACCCTGAACAATCAAAACATGAAAACATCATCTACCATCACCTTTTAAAAGGGTACAAACCCACATTTCCTGTACTGACCATCAATAGAAATAAAGAAATATTTAAACAATTTGTTTTATTACTGGTAGGTACTAGTAGACCCACTGGAACAGCAACTTTACCTCCTAAAACACTGTGGGTGTCATTTTACAAAGAGTGAAAATATAAATAAAATATTGTATTATACTGCTTTAATAGAAGGAAATAGTCTTGGTAAATATTGTGTTTTAAATTCAGTGGGATTGTGGATTTAATTCGGCCTTGCCTAAGTCGATTTACTTCTAAGTCTAATTTAATTTTCACGTCAACTGGAAGTATTTTTTTTCACCATTTATTAAACAATCTACAAGTCATATTTTTTCTACAAAAGTTTTGATTCGACTACCAGAAAAGTGAAGATATTTTAAAAAGTTTTATGGCAACTTAGGTTTTTAATTTTAATTTCATAAACAATTCCCCACCTAGCCTAAATATTATATTAAGGCCTTCAACCCAGCCTAATTTCAACTTGCCACCCACCAAAGCGTCTGATAAAAGTTAAAAATACTGATTTTTTTTATTAATTTTACCACACTTGCTTTACTTTTTTAGCTACATCCCTATAAAAGAGGTATAGAATATCCTAAAACTAAAATTTAATAAACTGTCAAGTGTAATGTTACTAACAAAATAATTCCGTACAATTCAAATTTTAATTAAGGCTTATCGTTTATATAACCCTGGAACTTAAATAAGCCTACTTGTTCTAGGAATTATGCAATACTGGTTTGTTTTCATTCAAATCTCAAAGGAGGTTTATTATAATTTAAAAATCACTACAAATAAGTTTATAAAATTATCCAATTACGAATCACATAACTGTATTGTTCAGGATGTGGTTGAAATTTAAAAATTACAACTACAAGAAATATATCGATAAAAGAAAACAAAATTTAACAATGTAGGCCTACACCAAACTATTTAATTTAGATCTACACATAAATGACTGTACTGTAATAGATATATCTTACCATCTTGAAACTTAATTTGTATCCCAATTCTGATTAATAAATACAGAATTTAACTTAAATGCAACACTAAACAACAAATCCTAAATAAAATCTGTTAAAAAACTCAAAATTATATATATAATTATTTGAAAATAGAATGACAAATTAAAACAAATTTAATTTAAGCCAATAATACCAATTGTCGTAACATGTACTGCACGTACATAACATCCACTCAATTAGAAACAGAAGGAAGTTTCAGACCTTGATCCACAATAACAATCCAAAAGTATACAAACAGAGCATAAAAATCCCAAGTAATATTCCATAAATGAACGATGAAAAGATGTTGATGTTCTAAACTATGTCCAGTGTATATCTCTGATAGAAGTATAGTGCTGTGATTTCAAGCGGTCAACAGCGAGGTTTATTGGCAGAACTGGTTTAAACATATAAACTGCACTGCATGCAACTGGGTTGCTAACATTCCAAATGAAAGGACAGACAGCTGGCCACACTCATCAGAAGATAAAACTCTCCCTTCCTGAAAAGTCAGCCAAGCGCTGTGATTGGTGCAAGCTATGAAGGGCTTTTCCTTACAATCTGACAACCATCAAGTCGATTTACAAGCCTTCAGTCACCTTGCGCTCTGAGAATAAATACCAGAGAAATGAGAAACACATGTGGCGCAGATTACTGGCAACCATCAATTACTTCATCAGTTGTCTGCAAGCAAGTGCTTGTGATTTCAGCACAAGCTGTTTTCGTGTCACCTGACGAAGTGGCTAATTCCATATACCTCCCTGTACATGATAATATTTACATGATTTATTCGTTGAGTAAAATTCTGTGATTTATTTCAAAGCTTGTGCTGAGATTTTATTTGACAGGCAAAATATTAAATCGATTTTTAACTTGGAATGTTTGTCAAAAATAAGATGAATGTAGGATACAAATATATTTAAAATTGTGGGTACATATTTTGTTGGTACTTTAATAAAAAGTACATTATTTTCAAGCCATAAAAGTTGTAATTCATAGTTAAAAGCCAGAGCCCTATATACTTCTTAGAAACAACGTTTATTTTCTGAACTTGCTACAAATAGTATAATAAATTTACTCAGGGGCGGATCCAGGATCCAC
>JAOTQE010104695.1:0-13638 GCA_025631205.1 Nesometra sesokonis
TAGTAGGAATATTTTTAATCATGTGACGCTCTTTCAACCAATCAGTGCAGTTTAAATGTTTGATGTAGAATATAATACAGTATATGTATTTCTCAGTTTTCAGGATAACTTCATAGACTTGGTCATTGTTAAAAGTTTAAAACAAAAGGAGCACATTCTGATTTTAAAGGATTTAGACAACAAAGTAATTTTGTTTAGGGCTAATATGTATTGTTGGCTAATAATAAGAGTGAATAATACAAACTCTCTATGCACTTAAGCAAGTGTCTTTAAAAAAAACACAAAGGCAAATGAAAAGAAGAAAAATAAGAATAGAGAGGTAACAGAATAATCTGAATAAGTAGGTTTACCCTTTGAAAAAAAAACAACACCCTCCAACTAGGGTTAACATGGTAGATAATGGTAGTGAAAAGGTAATCTAGGTAGTTAAGATGGATAACCCTATAAAAAAACTACCATTCACACATAGCATTAATATTATTAACCCTATTATGACCAGAACTCATAAATTTCTCAGTTAACATAAGGTCAGCTCCAATCTCAAGGCAGACTACCAATGATATGCTATCAGCAATTCCATAAAACTACATATAGCTATTAATAGTCCTTCAGATTGATTTAAATTGACATCACAACAATTACTGAATGACCTTAAGATACCAATAACACTACTGTGCTGCTAGGTAGATCTTCCTAGTAATGCAACATCGTAGACCTACCTAGTTGGAGAGTGTTATTTTTTTCAAAGGGTAAAGCCGCTCCTTGAAAATAGACAAAGATGGAGACTATTCCAAAGCTTAGGGCCACAAACCATGAAGGTATTGGTATTGTTGGGCATTTATAGAGCGCATAATAATAATACAAAGTCTATGCATTTAATATTATGTATAATATTGTAGATTAATAAAGAATATTTGCATTTGAAAAATGAATTAAAGCCAGTCATTCCTTTATTACCGATACATGAATTTATTTTACTAGATTCACTTAGTACATTATACTATAGTATTCAGATAATATTGTTCTTATTTACATATTTTCAGAAATAAATTATTGCACAATCAACTTTCACAAAACCAAAACGTGTCCATTTCCTTTAGAAAGACAAGTTTATATTTACATTTGTAAATGTAACTTTTAGTTGGTTTTGTGACAATTAATAGTTACAGCTTAATTGTGAGGTATCACTACAAACTGAGTCATGAGATCAAATTGAGATAATCACCAAAATATGAGGTCTAAAGTGACTCGTAGCATTTGTGAGGTCACACCACAGTCACATCGTAGGTGAGATCAAAATAATCGACAAAATCTGAAGTCAAATTTTTAAGAAATTTAGTTTTAATTAATTATGAGTACTATGGTACTTTATTCAAATATTACATAGGTCTGATTAATTGCTTATTTTTTATTGTTTTATGGGTCATTTTCTCAAAACTATGTTTCCATAAATGAAAAACTTAAATGCTCATACCTTTGGATCTATCTATCCAATGAATGTTATTTAAATTGTTGATTACAGCATATTTTATGTGCATTTATATGATACCAAAAACTCAATTTTGGATTTTTGTAGTGAGACCTCACAATTTTTCATACTAAGTTTTAAATGACTAGAAACTGTTGACATAATTTTTCGAAAACCAGTCATTCACAAATTTCCCAGTTTACACTAGCAAATTAAAGGTTGATATCCTCTACTATTCTCTATGTCACAATTTTATACAACATCTTGGCAATTATGTAAATAATAATAAAAAATGTTTAATAAATTGGTTAATATATTAATATATTTTACATGTTAATATAATATGGATAAAATATAAACATCACAAAATATACATAATTTTTATTGTATAAAACAAGGAATGCACATCATTAAAAGAAATAACCCGTGATTAAATTACAAGATCCTGATATCTTGCTTACAGTGAAAACTCGATTTTACATACCTCAATTTTAAATATGCCCACAATTATGTAATAGTAATATATAAGCTTTGAACATTGACTTTAATAGGACATGATAAAATATTTGTTCAAATTAACCAGTATATAGATTTAATATATTTAAAATCTAAATGTAGTAGTAAAAAATAAATGAAGCAATTAATTAACAAAACAAAGAGACCATACCTCAATTTTACAAACACTCAGATTTACATACCCCTTCTGGTACCATACAGTATGTAAAATTGAGGTTGTACTGTACAAAAAATAAAACACCCATTCAATGCAAAACAAGGAAAATATGAAATAAAAGTATCTGTTATTATTGGCTTCAACTTTGTTTAAAGGTAATTACAAAATAACAATAGTTATAAAATTATATAATTTACGATATTTTATTATAAAATATTAACTCTTCTTTTAAGTATTATTTTTATAATGAAAAGTTACTTTGGTGGGATAATTATTATAAGGCATTAGTAAGTACAAATATAGATAAATCACTTCAAGTTTATCCCTTTTATATTAATCAAGATGTTAATTAAGTTAATTTTAGGTATGATAAAAGCTATATATTAAGTTATATTATTTTCATATACCACTCTAGATTTGCACAAATGTTTCTAAAACTGAGATTTATTTTAAATACTTTCATGAAATAATGACAAGCATTTTGCCAAAAGAGTACAGAATGGAAGTAGAATGGAAGTACAATAGATAAATCACCTCGGTATCCTTTCATATACTCAAGATGTAAATTTGCACATTTTATGCACGATAAAAACTACATATTAAAGGCATTCCGAAAAATAAACTGGTTAACATGGTGGATAATGGTAGCGACAAGGTAGATATAGGTAGCTAAACAGGGTTAACCCTATAAAAACTACCATATCAAGGGATACTACCAAGGATATGGTCGGCAATGCTCTACAATACATGGGAAAATAAAGCCGTTATTTAGAATAAACCTTCAGGTTAAGTAGAACTGGCATTATAACAAACAAGCAATTTTTTACTGACCTTAAGACATTAGTAACATCAGCAAACAGGGTAATTATGTACTACCTTACTAGGTAGAAGTAATATAACATACCTAGTCAGAAAGTGTTATTTTTTCAAATGGAACTTCCAAAGTCTACACTGAAAATTTGGATATATACCTGTTTGTTATTTCAAAAATAATAAACATGGTTAGTTTCCTGTATACCTCTTTAGATTTTTTTTCAAGTAGAAAAAGTAAAAAAACTCTTTTAGGCTAGGCCTAGAATATATCTTTGATAATTCTCCATGCTAAGCTAGAAGGTTGTAGGTCGTATCTGCACACATTACCCAGGCTATTCCACAGTAAGCAATGTTTTTGCAAGCGACAAGCACATACTGTAGTTAAAAACCGAGGGTTGCTAGAATTTCAACTGTTCACAAAAGCAAAGCAAATACAGATACATCTGCTTTATTTTATAGGATCTTAAAAAATAAACTATTTTTTTGCATTTTTAATGTTTGGAAGTAATAAAATGATACAAATATGGCAGGTCAGTATTATATATATAAATTGAAATACAAAATAGTAAAATTTACAATATTTTTTTTGACTTTGGAACGAATGACCCTTTAATATTTATTTTTTTTTATATATCATGCTAAACTATACAATTATGTTGAAAGTGACAGTGGCAGTCTGGTATCAAGATCATGGTTTATGTATACAGTGATTTACATGGGCGGACTTAATAAGTAGCTGGCATCTCCTTGTAGTTTTCTCACAAAAATAAATAAGTGTCCATGATTATTATAGCAGAATAGTCGCAAAAACATGCAAAATGCAGAGAGTAAGCAAATAGTTTTATTTGCTCGTGAAATTTAAAATCGGGTACACGTCAACCTCGGTCTGAAATAGTTCACTTCCAATAATCTTGGATTCATCCCAGATCTATGTGGCAGCAGTTGAGGTTCAGATTTTCATCTAACTGGATGGTTTGGGGTAAAGACCAGGACATTTTTTTTAGCCTGAGAGAAAAATATACTGTGGAATGGCAATAATCACACACATAGTTTTTCATACTGTATAACCATGTCTAAAATACTTTATTCCTCACTCTGGCCACATGTTCAAAGTTCTAATTTTAAAAATTCTGTCTGTAGAGAAAATGAACACTAACAGAAAATGTAAAACAGAAAATGTCCAGAAAGTGGAAGAGGATTTTTCCTGCTTTTCAAATTCAAACAGGGAAGTTGTCACAAGATTGGACTACCCAGCAGGCAATTCTAGGACGCAAAATTTGGGCTGTAAAGTCACTGGCAAACCCCGAAGCGGGACCCTGAATCTGTCCCTGAGTTTTATGATTCTGTATCTTCAAAAAATAGGTGTGATTTAACATGAAGTCCGTTGCTTAAGCTGTTTGGTTTTGGGAGAGAAAACTCTTGTAAATTAGTCCTTCCCTAAAGCAAGTGAACACCAGGTGCCTTCTTCATCTATTTCCTTGCTTTCCACTCCTGTTCCATCAGAACTATTCAAAAACACTTGTAATTTAGTCCTGTAAAGCAAGTGAACACCAGGTGCCTTCTTCATCTTTTTCTTTGCTTTCTCCTGTTCCATCATAACTTTTTGTACCATCTGTCTCGATCTCCATCTCCTCTGTATGGATTTCTGGCGTTTCCTCAATATTGTACTCACCAATTACAGCCTTGCTACTGAACTTGCTCTTAAAAGCATTCTATAAAAATTAATAATTATAATTGTTTAATTTGATGAACATATAATTAAATACAGTTGAACTTGCTTAAGTCAACTTTGCCTTAGTCAAATTTATTTTTCATGCCAGTTATAATTTAAAACATCAATTTCAAAATCAACTTTAACCTTTTTATATCGAACTCAAAATCTGGTAGGATTAGCTTCATAAAAAAACACGCTGAAAGTTAAGTATTTATATATTACTAATAACATAATACTATTATATATACAATATACTACTAATAGATATATTACTATTTTTTTTTTGCTTGACTAATTATGCAATGTTAGTTTTTAACTAAAAGAAGAAAACTGCCCATCTGTACCCTAAAATTTGAAACCAAATATTTGTTTAGGATATAATGCAGTCGACACACAAAACAAATTTCATGTCAAACCAGAGTTTTTTTGTAAATTCTCCTAAAATTATTACACCAATTAAATACAGGTAAACTTAAAAGACAAATAGATTTTCCGACCGACCAACCCAAGTTTTTAAAAATTTTGTGCTTGGGCAACAAAGATTTTTTACATAAAAATTAGGCACTTTTACAGAAAAAATGTGTGCTTTCGAAATAATTGTTTAATTCAAAAGCAACATGCAAAAACCAAATACTGTGTACAAAATAGGTAGCAATACAAATAGAAAAAAAAAAAACGTTCAATTCTGTTTTTTTAATAGAATGTATAACGATGCAGTTAGTATTTATGAAGGATGATAATAGTTTAAGAATGCAGACAAAAGAGGTAGAATGAATCAAACATGAAAAGAAAAAAAATAGCAATCCACAAAGAAGATAATCAATCACCAAAAGTAAACTTTAACAAAGTTTTAAAAACACTTTGAATACAATTTAAATAAGATTTCTGTAAAATTGATGTTTGGACAAAACTGAGTAACAATTAAATTAGATTTTGTAAAATGCAAGGTTAAGAAAATGTATGTTTAAAAAATCAAGTTTCAAAATTTGAAATAGTTAGGCAGTCATGAATGACATGCAAAAATGGCCAAAACTTTACGAACTTGACTATTAGTAAGACTGAGTTAGTGGCTGCTTAAGGTACACCTCGTCTAGGTCTAGGTTGTCAGGTACGGCCAGTGGATATTCTCGGATTTGTGACTTCTCGTAAAAGCGACCTTTCCAAGCAACCTAGGTGAACGAGATTAGAAAATATGGCCGTGAGGCTCATGTGAATCTAAATGAATGAATTATATACTATCCTGACCTAGGTATAATCCTACTGTCAGGTATAAGCCCACTCTCGTATCATTTGCTTATTTTCTGGTATAAGATTAATCTCTGGGATAAGCCCAATTTTAGATATAAGCAAACTATCAGGCATGGCGTCGATTAGTGGGGGACGGGGGACACGTCCCCCACTTTTAAATGTGTGGGGGACATGATATAAATTGTCCCCCCACTTTTTGGTAAATGTATGAAAAAAAATGTAAAAGTTGAAAAAAAGCTGTAACCCTTCCATGTATTTATCAATAAAAAATTGTATAATTGACCCCAAAAATAGGAAAATAGACACCCTTTTTTTTTGCTCGCCAGAAGAAAACCGGGAACCATGCCCACCCGGCGAACCCTCCTCGTTGGCACCACCACTGCAACTTCTTGTCCTTGTACCCCCCACTTTTCAACTCAAATCTACGCTGTTGCTCTCAGGTATATTACGATTTTGAGTTTGATGAGTAAAAAGGGGAAAAAATGTTAATTGACCATTTTGCATATTTCGTACCCTTTTAATGTTTATATACACCTGACCCATATTTGTGTCTATTATATATTTTAGAGGTCAAATTTAAATGATTTAAATAGGACTATAGGGGCGGCACCACAGCCCCCATCCCCGGGAATAATATTCTGGAGAAACACAGGATTGCATTGAAAACCACTCAATCACAGTTGATAATCTATTTGTTTTATTTATGTACTGCAACTCAGAAAGTAAAGGAAAGAGGTGCAAGTAAACATAAA
The DNA here is from genome assembly GCA_025631205.1 of Nesometra sesokonis. Classification (NCBI taxonomy): domain Eukaryota; kingdom Metazoa; phylum Echinodermata; class Crinoidea; order Comatulida; family Antedonidae; genus Nesometra; species Nesometra sesokonis. Next base: position 6,669 of record JAOTQE010104695.1, read on the forward strand.
ATTATAAAAGCATTTAGATCTTCAAGTTTCAACTATTTAAACTGAGTAACTTGAATAGATTGTCTAGCTATATATGATGTGATAGTACAGTGTTATATTTGTTATATTGATTATGAGATCATCATATACTTATTGTATAGTAGTGCAGAAGGTATGAAAAGCTGAAAATGAAGTAGTGTATATACATGAAAATCTATATTTTTAATAGGGTTTGGTGTAAAGTGAAAGAACTATAATTCCATTGTAGTTACAAATAAGTATATTAGAGATAAAAAAGTTATACTATGCATATATTATAATTATAAATATTTATACATAATTTTAAATTTATAATATTATTAAGGATTGTAATAGACATAATTACTTGGGGAAAAGCATGGCAAAACCACCAAGTTGTCGCTCACGAAGTTAATGAGAAACAAGAAAATAAACACTAATAAAAATAAACAAATACAAAGGATATTTATCCATATTGTGTTCCATACCTTTGGTTGTAGATGTCTGATTTTGATAATTAACCGCTTATTTTTAAAACTTACTACAAGTGTAATATGGTTTAAATATTAACTCTATAAATTCTGCAAAACCTTGGTGGTTTTGCCATGACATGCCTCACTTAAGCTTCCAATAATTAATAATTTATAAACCTTAATTTTTTTAGCATAATATTGCCAAAGATCTGGTATTGTAATCATACTTATAATTATAGATTACAGTAGTCTACTTACACTCATTTGTGTCCAGGACAATCTGCTAATTGTCTCCTTATCCAGACCATAGGCGATGGCATTGAAGACGCCCTGTAGTGGAGAGCATATGGCGTGAAGGAGGACAAGACCAAACACAGCCTCATCTTTGTTCACTGCATTCTGAATTCTGAAAAGGTCAATAATTAATCAGTAAATTATATAAGAAAGTAGTCAGTTAGAAATTAGTTTACAAGTTGTACATACTGTAAATAAAGTCATTTTATTCTTTCGTCAAACAAATTCTAGAAACCTTTCCTTTCTCTTCATTCCCAATTGAATTGTAATAAGCAGGTGGTCAGAAATTAGCTTGTTGGAACAGCAGTTGCGTTTCTGACTTCCAATCAGGAGGTCGATGGTTCGAGACTCACTCTTGTCGGCTGTTTGAGTTCCTAGACAAGACACTTTATCCACGTTGCCTCACTCCACCCAGGAGTATAAGTGGGTACCTGGGAGGTACAAATGTCATATGCACTGATTACAGCTGCAATATTACAAAATGGATTGTATTCCATAGGTGTTTGTTTCAATGATTGGGGGTAATAATTGTGAAGCACTTAGCCTTGGCAATAAGCACTATATAAATGTCACAAATTATTATTATAACTTGTAACTGTAAATAAAATCACATTGCCCAAGTTCTAGAAAACTACCCTTTCTCTTCAATCCCAACTAAATCATATAAGCAAGCAGTTGATCCATGGCTAACTTACAAGTTGAGCATAACACAAACAAGGACATATGGAAGAAAATGAAAAATCATTTTGAAATGTACATGTTGAAAACTCACTTTGGAGAAAATCTAAGATAAACAAATGTTGACTTCCTGCCTGTTTTTCCATTGATTTTGAAAAAAAAACAGGTTTTTATGAAACTCCCTTTTTATCCAGGTTCTTTTTCAGTTCAATTAATATATTTATATAGTCAAATACATGGCTTGGAATGTAATGGCCATTTACAACTGTCATGAGGCAATTTTCTAATGAAATAAATTATAGTACCCCGTAATAAATGCACAATATACTATAGGAATCAAATTAAATTGCAAAGCACAGTAAATTGGACCTAATAAGCAACTGGAGGACCACTGGAAAGTAGTAGTTATCTATGTGAAATTTCTAAAAATAATAATATATATTCCTTGAGAAATCATTGAGAATTCTAGATGAATGTTGGTTTGTATGCCAGTCGAATGTGTTTAGTTATCATGTACTGTTCCACTGTCAATTGAGAGATGACAAATTATACACAAATCGAAAAGCATAGATTTTTAAAGAATTTCTCAAAAAATTCAGGGTTTGAAGTGTATATTTTAATTAATACATTTTTTTCTTGATCAAATTTTATGTAGGCATAATATTACTCTCCCAGGGGCGGATCCAGCAGAGATGGATTTAGGGGGCCTGATATAAAGTTTCACGCACAATGCACAGTGACATTACTTGGGTCTTTTAGGTGCAAATAATAATCTCTAAAGACAAAAAGAAAGGCCCGGGCTGGATGGGCCCCCTTTGGATCTACACCTGCTCTCTGGTTGTGACATTTTGTTTATAAAACTCTGGAGTGGATTTCTATAAAACAAGTCTTAACATACAGATTAACGCCGCCTTTAACACATAGACAGTCTTAGCAAATTCACCGCAGTTATTTGCTTTAAAACAGTCTTTGCTAAGACTGTGTTGTGTATTGAATCTCAAACAAACATTCCATAGCAACAGTAATTGAGGGTGCTATTGCAGGTAAACTTTTGTTCCACATAAAGTTCGTGTTTTTAGAAAAACGTTATACGAGTTTTAACTTCATGATATGGTGTATGTCTAAACTTTTATATTTATAAAAATTTATCAAAATTCAATGGTCAAATAATGCTGACACCACATTGTAAAACCATGTATAGCCCCCTACGAGTAAGCTTTAATATTTAATACCGATAACTGCTAAGATCGTGGTATAGCAATGGTCTATAATTAAAGACTGTGTGTGATGTCACAATTATATATGGTCTTAACGTTAAGACTTTTTACAGTAAGCAATCCTCCCCTGGTGGGTACCAGTGATGTTTTTGAGGTCTGCAATAAAAGGTGCCTACTTTTATCCCAAAATTTCAAAAATATTGTAATTGGGAAAAAAACAATTCTTTTAGGCTTAATACATCATATCTGATAGCATGATGAGTGTAAAAGATGTATAATACCTTACCTATTAATTAATGGAAATATAGACAATATTAAATAGATGAATGGGTAAGCCTTTAAAGGTTTAATATCTTGCTTCAATAGCTCTTTGCTGTGCTCAACATCAGGGTCGTATGTACCCTCCCAAGTCCTCACTCGTTGATTCAGCCGATAGGTCAAGTAACTGTATACTACAAACATAATGACGATGATAATAAATAGTGGTCCGTACCACGTGAAGAACCGCCAGTAAGTGTCATAACTTCCATTGATCCAGCTATAAAAGATAAATTTTAAAACCAATGCCAATCTATGTTTCTTATTTTATACTTTTCAATGATATCAGTTAAAACATAATGGAAGTTTATTAATTATTCATGTATTGTGACCACAGAATGTTTCGCTAATAGTCCTATCCCCTTTTTCATTAACCTCCTTAATTGTAATTAAATCAAATTTTATGTGTTTGATATCTTTTATTGTTTATACAGCTTTACCTTATTATGTAATTGTAACGTGCAATTTGGCCATTGGCCACGACTTTGTTACAAGTTTTTTGACAATAATAAAGTGATTATTTTACTTACCACCAGGCTCCAGCAGGTCCGTAATGATCCCCAATGAATGGAAGCAAGGATATAAAAAGAGAAAATCCCCATGATATTACATGATATAGTCTGAAAAAAAAAATCCAAATAATTTTGTTGTATTAAAAAGTTCTGAATAGTACTGTGGGGTTGTGACAGTTAAACATGTATAAGTATATAAACTCTAGAAGTAGCAGTTATGAATCAAACAATTGTTATTCCAACCAAATGGATGCTATATAAATATACCTTTTTAGTATTTGATTTTTTGATATTGACAACCAGGATGAAATAGTCCGGATTAACCAGGATCTAGCTAAAGTTGTGGAGGGCACATTATTTCCATTCGGATTGCATGTGTTCCACATTTGAAATTTGACAAGCAACAAAAAAAAAAACGCTTATTATTTACGTGTTATGGCCATTGTTTTAGTTTTTTGAGGGTTCAATTTTAGGGAACTGAAACTATATGGGGGGGGGGGGGAGGACATACCTTGGCTTTGTGCACCAGATATGCCATGAAACCTCCACTGATTTGAAACACTCAGGAAAATCGTAAAAGTTTCATGCACGTGAAAGTTCCTGTTTTTATATTATGTTTCTGAATTTTTAATGAAGTGACATTTTAAACTGAGTGAATTTTCCATTTCAAGTCCACATTATATTTTAACCTTCCTTTTTATTATAAACTTACATTTCGAATCTCTCTGAACTCTTCATTTTTATTACATTGTAATACAAGTTAAATGTAATACAACAGACCCATAGTAGTACAGCCCAATCTAGGAACAGAAAGAAGGAAGTGAAATAAAAACATGTTAAATCACAAAAGTAGATAAACAGACTAAAGTGGATAAATCATTATCATAAGTTTCAGTTTCAGGAAATGGTAATGAGCAATAAATAAATATTTAGTGAAAAATAAAATTTAATGTCCTTCACATTGTTATAACCCTGTTGTGACTGTTCTTTCTGTTCAAACATATGAATATGTTGTTTTAATTAACAATAAACACCAATGGCATTAAACACTTTACAATGCCAAGAGATCAAATTCATCTGTGTCTTATGGCATAAGAAGTGACCGTTACCATGTCCACTGTTCGCACAAGATACACGCATGTGGTTACTAATAGAATTTTCCATCAAGAGAATAAAATAGGAAACATTCATTATTGATGACAAAGAAGAAGACACCTGTTATGACATACAGCAGAAATCACATATTTTTTATTTCTTCACATTAGAATGGACACCTCTCGTAAGCGGACACCTCCCATAATTGACACTAATTCAAAGACCCGTTTGTTCTTTCTATCTAATCAGTGCATTTGGTACCTACATTTGGTATTTCGTAAGCAAACACCTCCTGTAAGCGTACGCAGACACTTGTTTTAAATGTAGATTTTATTTTATGTTAATTTATCTCCCAGGAAAAATTGAGTGATTTCTATGTACAATGAATACAAATTTCTGTACAAAAATGATAAACATTTAATAAAATATAGAATGCCGTGTCTAGACATTTGAGAGGCCATTTGTGTTGAGAATGCTGTGAAATGCGAGACAAAATGTGTATACATAATTTTACAACTTTTTGTCGGCTAAAATTCTCGTAATCTCGCTTACGGGAGGTTCAACTGTATGCAATACTGTATTTTCTTATTCTACATGTGAGACCAAGTCTTTTTTCTCCTCTATGCAAGCTTAAATTCCATGAAAACACTCCTGATGGGTTGTGATTAATACACTTTCAAGTTTGACAGGGTGCATTAAATGTAGCAACATCCCTTAACGTACACAGCGCATAAGGTGATCATGTTGAAGACCATTTGTGGAAGCACATTCTGAACCTACAGTAGTTAATAAGGTGGAAGCATCTCATGTTTGAGCACAAAAGTGAATGGAGGGCAGTTCCAATCCATCTACCCCATAGAATTGGACCCAATCGTGCTTGCCAAGGGAGAATGTACCCTGTCTGGAGAAGTGATGGAAAGTAAAGGTGCTTGGTCACAAAAATGTTCCATCAACAATGGCATGGCTGCAATCCAACCAGAAATTTCCAAAATGTGTATGGAAGTTTCAAACTTTTAGATATCCTACCAAACAGACTGGCCGTAAAAATGGATTGTCATTCTGTTAACTCTGACACAAGTTACTGTATTGTTATTGTTTCTGCCTAACGTAAAAGCTTCCTGTTGTAGTCAAATGGTCATGGTAGAGGTGCCATGCATAGCCAAAACATTGACACAGGTTCACAGCTGGCTTGCACCTAGTGGTGGCACCTAGTATTCTAGTGGTGGACCAAATCTTTTCAGGTAAGAAATGAGCTACAGAGTATTTAATTATCAGTAACTTACCAAAGAAAGATAGCATCCATGCCTGGAACTCACACCAAGCCCCATCAGGATGGATATCCCCCTAAATGAAAAAACAACACAAGTTGTATTACAAAATAACAGTGATTAAAGTCAAAATTGTGCCCCTGAGAAAAGCATAATTTTCTTGTGTATTACAACCACTTTTAGAGAAAGTGAAATAAGAAATAGCTGAGATGGACAATGGCTGCACCATGGACAATGTGCCAAGATTAATGGCACTTCTTGATTCTAAAATGGAACATAAGCATCATAAAAAACCCAGTACATCTTTCAAGATGAGTAGGAGGTTACCCTGGTGTACTGGTTCATACCTCCCCAGCTGTGAACGACAGAATGTAGTGCCTGGTTTTGGCAGCAGAACATGACGTGACCCTTAGGGACATAGAAAATTATAAATGTGTAACATCTGGTCCACAGCACCTTAAAGTCTACTGTATAAGGTGCTATATACATCTAACTACATTACATTACCTAAGACTGGGCTTATACTGTACCTGATGGTAGATTTATACCAGAGTCAATAATGGTAAATGTGAAAAAAATACTGTAAAGCAAATAAGACCAAGTAAAAAAATAAACATGTTTCTCCTCCCTGCCCGATTCCATTTTTGGGGCTGCCTCCAATTTTTTGTTATTTATTATTTTTAAATTTTAGAAAAACCGATAAAAAATTAGCCCAAAAAGCTAATAAATACCACATATTCAGTGTATATCAATGCTTTGTGATATCAAAACAATTCATTTTATCTCTTTATTGGATCTGCCTTTGGCTAAATTGTTTTGGTAAACTCGTCTCGGTCCTATTTCTATCCACATATTAATAATGAATATGTTAATTGTTGTATTTAGTACTGTATAATCAATATTTTATGTAATTATTATATATTACATCTAAATAGGCCAATCAAGCGTCTGGTGCAACATGGCAATCTCAGAGCTCCCAAGTTTGGAGATCCAAAAATAGTGAGATTTATTTTTGTCAATTTAATGACCGAAATTTGAATTTTTTTATTGTTGGATAATCTGAGATCTGTGGTCTGGTATTGTGTACACAGAATCATTGGTTTTTTGTGTAATTTCAG
>JAOTQE010104706.1:0-13637 GCA_025631205.1 Nesometra sesokonis
TTGCCAGACTTAATGGCTGAATAAGTCAAATTGTTTCTACATAAGTTAACATAAGTTATTTTAAATAACAAATATTGATATATATTATTATTATTATTATTATTAATTGATAAGATATTTAGAGAGTATTGACATTTTTTTAGAAAACAATTACCTTAAATTACCAATTCATAATTATCTAGTGTAAACGAAGCAATATGATATTCGCCGTATTCCAAAACCCAGATTTTTTTTATTAACAATCAAAAGCTGTGACACCATGTAGCTTACCTTATAGCCTGTTCCAGTAGTACTTCCTACGTTTAATACATGCCCTTCGGACATTATAGTAACACGAGATCATGTGGATAAAAACAACAGAATGTAACGTGCCGGTTACAAAGTCTGCACACTGTTATTAAAAAAAGAAAACCATATGTAACAATTACTGATTCAAATAGCTAAACAGTGCTCTTGAGTTGAGTAGTAAATACCATTAATTATTAAAAGAGAGCTGGTATATAACTTCTAGTAATAATAAAAATTAAGGGAGTTTCTAATTACAATGATTGACATGCTTTTTCCCACCGCCCTAGAGGCAAAAACGAGTAACATTGCATAGCAATCTGAAAACATAGAGGGCGGTATATACTACAAAGGCTAATATATATAAAGTATAAATTCGCCACACTGAATGTGGTTTGTATTTAAATATCATGAATATTCAATTAGCTTCCCGGTAGTTTTTACTGGCAAAACTACAGTCGAACAATCGCGCGCCACAATATGCAGTACTGATAGATACGGTGTCATTGTTCATGCGATGTGCTAAGAGAATTGGGAAAGACGCCACCAAGAAACGTCTTGAAAATGTGTTTAAATCGGATAAAAAATTATTGTAATTGACCAGAAAATTCCAGACAATTAATTGCCACTACTTTCAACTGGTCTACGTGGTCGAACGGATAAGACTACAAAGTGGTACGCATGATATCACGAGTTCGAGGTCTGGATCTGGCAAATGATGTTTAGTCCTAAAATTCCATCCGTGGTATAGTATACCTTTTAAGTCTGAGGTAAAATTTCAACCCTTAGGTTGACTAGGTATTTTTTGTATATCTTGTGACTCATAAGATTTACCTGTATGATCTTTTGGTTAAAACCAAATTAAAAATAGGATAATCAATTATATCCATTTTGTAAAATTTCGACCCATTTTAGGCCCACCCCTGTAGAAGTTATGATGTTTGTACCGTCGTTTTGTAATGATTGTCGTATTTTGTAATAACCTGTCGTATTTTGTATCCAATTTTAGTTCTTTTGTAATAAACTGAATGTTCGTATTTTTAAGTAATCCCCTATCATATTTTCAAACAAATGGAACTGTCATAATTTTATTAAGTATGTCGTATTTTTTAATAATACACAATATACCAGTTTTCCTTCAAATTTGTATTCATTAAATCAAAATTGGTAGCCTAATATTAATTTGACTGCGTTTCAAACTAAACTCTGTGCTAGCTTTTTTAGCAAAATTTGCCTAATTTCCAATGCTTCATGAGAATAATACTTGTGTATAAATACGTATAAACTATACACCACAATAAAATACACAAGCTTCAAAATGATACAAAATATTGTATTCATATACTAAACCATGTATAAAATTCCCGATGAAATGGGAGCACTTTTTAAGATTTCACACTTTCTTGAGCAAGAAAGCAGACAAAACACTGATTGAAATTCGACCACGGCACCGCTACGCAACGAATGAACGAAAGTTTACAATCATGTCTGGTTTTTTCTCCGATATTTACGTGTAGTAACTTTAATTAGCTACACTTTTAGCCAATATGTGAAAAAACAATTCTATGAATAGGTTTTCAACTGATTTGAGTAGGTATGGGTGTCAACATTTACCAAAAAGAGTTAGGTAGGGTATGGGGTGGGGAAAGTGCTTTTTTTTAAAGGTCGAAAATCATTGACCTTTGCTAAAATGACCAATAATTGTATCCCAGAAATCTGATATGTTACACGGTTGATATTCTCGTCAAAATGGAGGGAATTGAACTGAAAAGAAGATTAAAACAAATTTGATGCATGATTTCGACCTACGATCTTTAAATTTAAGGAAAGGTCAAAACAAAAATTTCGCATTGATTTTGGATAGATCTGTGAGGAAATCCTATAATATGGGATTTCAACTGTTTTGAATAAATATAGGTGTTAATTTACTTTAAAAAGGTTGTGAAAACGCTCAAGGTCAAAGGTCACTAACCTTTGCTAAAATACCATATAATTGTATCTCAGGAATCCGAAATTTAGAGAATTGCACTGGAAAAAGAAATAAATCACAGTTTGATGCATGTAATTAACGTATTACCTTGAAATTTGAGGTCAAATGTCAAAATAGTAATTTTCTCAGTGTTATCGCATATTTGTCACATCGTAACCAATGTAAGTTTAGACTTAAATGTATACTATCCCATTTTTTTAACTATTACTGTTTGGCCATAACTGTTGTGCAGAGTTTATGTCGAAGGTCATGAACTTCATCTTAAGACAATATAAGTGTTATCATAGCAACAATATATATGTAATTACATACATTCGAATTATCTAATGTACTGTAAGGGGCACAGAATTGTACCGCACAAAATACATATGAACATTTATAGTAACTGTATCAGAAATAATTAGTTGGTTTTCTCTTCATCTATAGCAATTAATTTTTCATCAATTATCTCTCCATTAGAACACACAGTGCACACAGCAACACAGGTCATGCCAGACTTCATACAACATTTCATGGTTTTACATTGTCTCTTTTCTTGCTGATAGTTACATTAAATTCTTTTGAAAAGGTTTTTTAGAGAGCGATATCACCAACATTTTGTTGAAGAACACCCAGGGAGTGTTGTTGCATCCTCTGTAAGGGTAGCCTGTGAGGATCAATTTTCCATTTTGCTGTTTGGTTCTGAAATTTCAGGACATACTTTTTCAAATGGAGTATCTCAACAATCCATACATGATCTGCATGACTTTTACTTCAGCTTTTTAAATTTCTGAGTGAGGTGAAGCCTTATTTGAAAATGTTTTTACAATATTCCTGAGATATTTGCATTTGTAGATTGCAACGTTATGTGCACATGGATTCAAGAGCAGTGTCATTTCCAATCCAGGTAAAGTTGAAAATAAAATAGTCTCTAGAGAAGAGATGTTCGCAATGCTAATTGTTGAGATATTGTAAACCACATTCATTTCTGACTGCAGCTACAGATTGGTACAACTGACTGGTCAAAGGTAGATTAGCAATTACAAGACTTCAGCATCTCAGGCGACAACAACAACAGTTCTACACTTTTAACTAAACCAATTACAGTCTGTAAAGTTTAGGTGTCACCATCATCTGTTGCTTGATATACAGTGATATGATAGCGTGCCATCTCTGATGAACATATCTGATAGAAATACTTCTCTTTTACATGGTATGATGTATGATGAAATCCAATTAAATCTTCATTAGAATTATCTTGTTAATAGCATAGAGGTGCCACTGTGCAGAAATCTATAATCTTTAGAATAAAGTAAAAGTAGGTTACAAAAAGGTGTATTAAAAAGACCCAGCTCTTCAACAGACTGATTATCCGTAAAGTGCTCAAGAACACAAGAATTGGAGATGAAAAGTAAGGTGCATGATGTTGATGGAGATTGGTTACTTTACCAGACAGGTAAAAGAGAATAAGGGCTCAGGCGTCAAGACATCTCACTCAGAAATTTAAAAATTTGGATTAAAGGACAATTTCAGAAACTAGACAAACAGGAAACTGATCCTCACAGGCTACCCCTACAGAGGATGCAACACCACAACACTCCCTCCGTGTACATTATACAATTTGACCTAAGATGTTATCTGGTGATATTGCTTCCTAAAAACCTTTTGAAAGTAATTTGTTGTAACTATCAGGAAGGTGAGAGGCAAGGTCAAACAATGCAATGCTGTTGCGGTATTAAATCTGCATAAAATGTGTTGTTGCCTGCAGAGGGTGTTTTGTACCAATCAGCTGTAGTGAGAGAATTGATGAAGAAGAGTTAATGACTAGGGATGAAAAAAAACACCAACTAATTATACTTGAAAGAGTTACTGTAAATGTTTATATTTGCTGTTCTTGCAGTACAGTTCTGTGCTCCTTACAGTACATTAGATTATTCAAATGCATGTACTTACATGTATATTGTTTCTACGATACCATTTATAGTATCTTTTAAGGCGAAACCCATGTCCATTGAAGCAAACTGTGCAGCAGTATATTATACATAATATGCACAAGCAAAACAAAAACTCTGCTTGTAATAACATATCCCAAAGAATTTTATGCAGCCGCTGTGCATGTTTTCATAGTCATTAAGCCAAGAAAACAAAATTTGGGTCAATTGCCACTGCACACACATGGGTAAATTACTGGAAAATTTAAAAGGGATTTTCTACATATAAGTCTACACTTATATGGGCTAAGCTGTGACGAATATGCGAATATGATGTGACGAATACATTGATAAAATTCCTTTTGACCTTTGACCTTAAATTTCAAGGTCATACATTAATTGCGTGCATCAAAATGTATTTTATTTCTTTTTGTCAGTACATTTCTTTTAAATTTTGACACCAATATCATCCACTTATAATATTGGATTCCTGAGATAGAATTATATGGTCATTTTAGCAAAGGCCATTTACCTTTTACCTTGTAAAAGGCACATTGACACACTCTCATCACCTCTTTTAAATAGTAAATATTAACACCTACATTTATTCAAAACAGTTGAAAAACCCTATTATAGAATTTTCTCGCAGATCTATCCAAAATCAATAAACCTCTTATTTTGACATTTGACCTTTTGAGCCCGCCTTTATGTGAATATAACCTCATTTGACCTGAGGTTTGGTCTTTTTTAAACACCAAAATGTTGGTGTTCCAGGTCGAATTGCATATTGAAATTTGTTTTACGAGTATATCAATACTTATTGAGATAAATTCTGTAATAAAACCCAAAGGACGGAAATTTCCGTCTTTGGCAATCAAATGATGTGTAAACAAAGACGGAGATCTCCGTCTTTGGCAGTCAAAGAGCTTGCACTATTGGGCAGGGGAAAGGGGTATTACGTACTTGGTTGGTATGTAAGTAAATTTAAAGGGCGCTTGTTTGTTTTTAAACATTCATTTGCATAGTCGTCGCGAAGAAATAGTGAACTCGTGCGTACATTTTATTAAACGTTACATGTCAAATGTCTTACCCAATCGGTCAACAATGTCTCATTTAAGAGGATGGTACAGAGTCTGAGCTCACCGAGATACGAATACTTGTTTTATTTTGCTTAATAAATATGAGTCTTACGTTATTCACTATTTAATCACAACACGAGACCAGATTTAAAGCGATTTTAAAGGTCCCGTGCATTGTATTAAGGTGTAGCAGTCCACTGTTTGACGTATCTCTCCTATAAACTTCTGCATCTTTTTCTGTTTCTGGCTAATTCCATTTATCTCGTCGTGTTTAGGTCGTCCATTCATATTCTTTTCGGCCTCCCCCGTTTCCATTTTCCTTCTTTTGGGTACCATTCTGTAACTTTCATGCTCCATCTATTTTCTTTTATTCTTGACAGATAGCAAGCCCATTTTTGTTTTGCAATGAAGGTATATGTATCATTCACTCTTATTTTTTCTCTTATGGTCTTGCATGGTATTTTATCTAATAATTTTATAGTATGCATAATTCTTTCCATGTTGTGTTGTATTAATTTTATTTTGTTTATGTTCTCTTTTGTGAGTTTTTATGTTTGTGATTCATATGGAGCACCCGTACATTTAAAACTAAACATTTTTATTCATTCATTGTCAACTTTAAATTAAAAAAGGGAGAGTCAATATTCGCTATTACAATTATTATTATTGTGTAATATTATAACAGAAACGTATTTTCTTTGCTTTACTATTCAAATGTTAATGATAACTAAAATTAATAAAAATGACAATAAAAATGACAATGTCAATTAAAACAATGAATGAAAATCAATTTAATGGCTGTCCAAATCCATTTTTAGTCGGTCGGTCGTAAGATAAATCTCTCTGGTCGGTCTTACTAACTTGTTTTTCGCAATTTGCTTTTCGTATATTTGTGCTATATTTGGGATAACTTGCATTTCTTGCACTGCTTTTTGATAACTTTATGTCTTTCATGAAAATTCCTGGATGATGTTTTTTAGCTCAAAATGAAATTAATCAAATACGTAATTAATTTAAATTAAAAAAAAATCTGGCCTTATGTTTTGGGTCTTGGGAAACAACATTTTTCCTTATTACAAAACATATATTCTACCAGCTGAAGTTTTCATAATTTGTTTTAGAGATTGTATTTTTAAACATATAATATCACTTTTTGATAACATTCTGAAATAACAAGTCTGAAGAAACATTCATCTGAAGGTACATTCCTATTAGGATTGTGTACAATTAAACGGGATTTAGATTTCACTGTTCAGCTTAATCTCATTGATTATTATAGGTCTCACCAGAATGATAGATACTGATAAATGTAGATACTTTAACACTACAACATGATTACGGTTAAGAGGTCTGTTACTTGAAAATGACACTACTACAGGGACGGATCTAAGACCCAGAAATTACGAGGGAGGGGTGGGGAGGGCACCCATACCAAGGTTTGGGTGGGCGGGATTGGTGGCTTGATTTTGAGGAAAAAAAATCCCGGTATTTCCCATTTTTTGTATCATGGTTATCATTTGATATCTCTTTTTTATATATTGTTGGGGTCAATTTTAGACACGGCGCTCCTAATATAGGGGGGAAGGGTGGGTGTCAACTACGTTTAGGCCATAGGGGCGCACACCGGCTGTGCCCCTCTCTCTAAAAAAATATCCCATAAACAAGGTGCATAATTCCGTTAGTTTGTAATTTTTTCCCCAATTTAGATGTTTAATAGTGTATTGAGTATTTTTTTTTCTGAAACTTGTAATACATGATAAATCAATTTAAATTTAACAAATATAAATATTGTAAATATAAATATATAATAAGAATGTAATTTTAATATAAAATTAAAAAAAAAACAAGATAATACTTTAATTTTTGTATACTAATATATTGCATGAGGCATTTGTTTATGATTTTATATATTTTTTGATATAGGTGCAATGTTTTTAATGTTAATTACCTGTTTTATATTTACTCTATATGTCTTTTTGTGCTACGATAACTTCAGACTTGATCTGCTTTTGTATTGTTTTTATATACCGAAATAAATAAACAAATAAATAAATAAATAAATAAGAAAATAAAGTTTGCACCAAATTACATCCTTACTATGCATCTTAGGAATTTAAAATTAGTGTTATTTAACAGTTTAACTATTCAAAATTGTAAATCATTAGATTTATGTTTTATGGGGTAAAAAATGCGGAATTTATTATCGCTATTGTTTTCTGCCACAAAAAGTGATAATTGAAAACATTTGTTACCTCATAAAAATACACCTGATCACACTTTTGAATATTTTAACCACTAGAAAACTAATTTTAAAATGCTGAGGTGCGCTTTAAAGGTAGAATTTGGTGCAAAATCAATGATGATTTTTTACCTCTTGACTTTGTAATATCTTGTATCGTTGCATGTGCAGTGGTTGGAACTGTTGGAATTAATTGTAACAGAGCTCGTGAAGTACCTGTAAAGTAGTTATGTAACTTTTTGCTGTGACCACCATTTACATAACAATGACCAGCTAAGTTCTGTTATCAGAGGATGTTCGAAACAAAGTGAAATACACAGGGTTTCCAATCTCTTTCTATAGTAGTCTCACGTTGAAACACGGCACGGGACTAACATATTAACCGACACATCTAATTGAACCATTCATAGTAAACATTTATATTCATAAAATATATAAAAATGATACTTTTAGAAACAATTTCTCTGCACTTGGATTTCTTCCGTGGACAGGTTTCGGCCATATCTCATGGCTATGTTTCACCACAATGGCGCCCTCTTTTTATGAAGAAAACTAGAGCCCCCCCCCCCCTGTTGAGGGAGTGCTCTGATGAAATCCAAGTACAGAGAAAATGGTTCTAAAGGTATCATTTTTATATGTTTTAATCATTAAAAATGGAACACAGAAGTCTTCATAGTGTCATTTATATTCTTATTCTTTATATTCTCAAAATAAATATTAGTTACTTAATTTTTTTTATAATACACTGTTACCGTTGTTGGGAAATGTACAAAAAATAATAAATTACACAGCTATAAAATAATTGTGTATGTATTTTAAAACATATCGGTGTAGCAAAACAATATTTAATGAGAAATATACCGGATGGGCATAAAAATGTCAGTATTTTGAAACTGGATATCTTCAAAGTCTGTTTCCGTCAGCTTCCAAAAAATACACATGCAAAGGCCACAATGTCCTACGTAGACGAACCAAATTTTAATTCCATCCCAATTTAAGTCTCTTCTTAAAACTCACTTGTCCAAATAGATTATTGGTCTTATAGCGCTGTGAGACAGCAGTTTAGGAGCGCTTTATAAATGCAAATTATTATTATTATTATTATTATTATTACTATTACTATTACTTTTATTATTTCTACTATTATTATTATTATTATTTTTATTATTATTTAAAACATATCGATGATGAGCCCAAAAGTCAAGGTTACGGATCACGGGATCGAAGGTCAAGGTTATTGGAACGGGGCCAAGGGTCAAAATTACAAAACAGATAAAGGTCTAGGTTACTGGAACGGGGTTAAAATGTCACGAGTACGTGATCGGTCAAAGGCCAAGGTTAACGGATAAGTTGACTAGTATATATGAAATAAATAGCACATCATGCAGAAGAATAGTGGAATACCGCAGTGGTCTGGGTTTTGAATTGCAGTTGTTGTGAACACATCATGAAAAGTGCACTGAACTTTAGTTGCTGCACATACTGACTAATGAAGTCGAGAATTTTATAATGGTACACGTCCGCTCGTGTGTAAAGTTCACCCCAAATTGGTATTCACATGTAATTCTCATAATCGACTGAATTGATGTCTTAAGTAGGACAACAGTTAGTTATCGTTCTTTTATTCCTGACTACTGAGATCTATATAGGTTTGTCTTTTTGAGGTAAATCTTTTGTGTTGAAAACTCATAACAATTTCTGTGAATGTCTTGTTCTTTGTTTCTGGTACAACGAAATAGATAAATATAACTGTGAGGAGTAGAATCACAGTAAATACAAGAAATGCATATCCGCCCATTGCATCCTGTAAAATAGAAAAATATAAGATATGGTAACTCAATAATTATATTATAACTAGAAATATTACCTTAATAATAATAATGATAATAATACTTCTCTGGAAAATCATAGCCTGATCTCCATGGTGTGTGTTATTACCAGTGTTTACTCCTTGATTAAAACATAATTCGATCGTCGAGGTTGGAACCTGTTACCTCTAAAATTGCAAGGCAATTATGTCCATTACCAAGCGAGTGTCATTATTTAACCACACATTAAACAAAAAGAGTTACCATATATGCTGCTTTATGATTAATGATATAAATAACATATAATCCATTAAAAAAATATATTAGAACATGTACAAATGCAAGTTTACTAATTACTACTAAAGAAAATAAACACATAAGGCCTAGATGGCTATGTACACAACGAACATTCACTCTCTACAAAAAAGCCGGTGACGAGACATGGTTTGAGAAACGTAGCAAATAACGGTATTATTTGCGTTGTTCCAAAAGATAAACCGGTCAAGTAAGGTTCTCTTAAATATCACCAAAATTTAAAAAGCACAAAAGACAGTCTACATTGTGAAAACAAATCATAAAAATATTACTTGAATACTCCACTCTTATTCAATCTTTATTCATGCCATCATTAAGTTAAAATACATTAAAATGTAAAATAAAATAAAGATAAAATGCTGATAAAATATGTACTCATGAGAACCTCAATGAGGTGGTAAATTTTTAATTCCATTAGTATTAAAAATACACCTATATAATAAGAATAAAATGTGACTGTATAGAGCTTGTAAAAACTCTTACGTAAAAAGAACATGTTTAAAGTTAAAACTCCCTAAAACTAACTGTTAAATGTCAGAAAAAAATATAGTAAAACAATTGTTATGGTTAAATGCAATAAAATGAAATTAGCAATTAAAAATAGAGCTAAAAATTTAAGCTAGAAATTGTATGTCAATAAGAGTCTGGACAGTGACGGGTACTATATTTAAAATAAAATAAGAAAAAAAAGGATTAAAAACATTAAAACATTAAAGGTCGAGTAGAGCACGTTTATAATTTCTCTTAAATGTTGTAATAATTTTGGAAGACTATATTTTCTCATTAAGTGAGTTCCAATGTTTGGGACCAGAAGTAACGCTCCTGGTTGATTTTAATTTACGATTTGGAGGTCTTAAAATCTAGTTCATGTTGTTATAAACATTATATATACATTACTAGACCTACTTGTAAATTGGTTATCTTGTCTAGCGTTAAAATGTTACATTTTTTAAAGTGCGAACTTAAAAAAAAAACTTAAGAGACTTGGCCATAGTACGAAAACTGGGTGAAATGTATTATTGAGGATGTAAACTGGTCGACAGACGAAGATAAACGGTTTATATTTACCAACATAAACGGAAAAGCAATTCCGATAGTAAAGTTTGACCACCAGTTGAATTGTCCAACACAGGCCATGGCTGCTGATCTTGGTCCCTGCGACCAAAGCTCCGGTATCAATACGAACGTCATTGCACCTAAAAATAGCATTCATAGAGTTAGTTGGACCTAATATATGCACTCTAAGAATACAGATGGACAATTTGGTTTCTGCATCTCCGTCCATCAAGTCATAGTTGATCCCTGGTGATATCACAGATTTTGTTTCAACAGTCTGGTGACATTACACACATTTTTTTTTCTTGTCTGCAGGTCTATTAAGTTGGAACGATTTCTTTCTGTACTGCAAGTAATGCCCTATATCTTATGTATCCCAATCTTTAAAACATTAGACTATTTCATATGTATAGGAGATGATTTAAAGGGTTGATCTCATGTATCTACATCGTTCAAATCACAAAAATCATCAAATAATTATTTTCTTTCATTTGGCATTCACTAAAAATAAGAAATACTTTCCAATTAACCCGATTCCCGTGCTGCATCGTGGTACATCAATATATGGTGGTATTATTATTGACAGTATGCTGTAAGTTAGACAGTTGCATATTTCAAGAACATGTATTCTGCTTTTAAGAATTACCATGTAACATGAGAGATGTAACGTATGTGGCGTGTGACGAATTGTATCTAGCATAACCCTTTGCAAAATTGATATACGTGAACATATCAGATCAACGGTGATTTTAGATATGATCGGATAAAACCCAGATAAAGCTCGAAAAGTATGCGATCATATCCGGTCATATCTCATTGTATGTATGATCATATACCGTCGGATATCTGATAGGATACGATCATATATGACCAAAATACAATCATTATTCTAACTGATATAAACATATGTGATCGGATATGATCACTTATATGATTGTATATGTTCATATACGTCGGTGATCTGATTGCTTTAGATATTATTAACCATTGATTTGATTACAGTGATTACTGTATTCTGTCTGATGTTTGGATAATACTGTATCCGTATTATGACCGAATACGTTCATATTATACAAATAGTCTTTTTGAAGAAATACATTAGACCTACTTGTTGTGATTGATACGCCTAAAATAAAAAAAACACAGACATTTTTAATTGCTATCATTAACCAACATTTGTTGCAGGCAAGGTGGGACTTAAATTTATTATAAGGTTGGACTTAACTAAATTATTATACAATTGATCTTTTTCTACTGAAGTGTTTTGAATTTTTTAATTAATAGATTAATGTGAAGGGAAACGTACTGTGTGTCATACAGTATTGTAAATAAATGTACGTGTACTACGGTGCTTTTCTGAAGAGGTTTGAAATTAATTGGTGACCAGTTGAAGTTTTTTTTAAGTTCACTGCATTTGTATGTTTCATAGCACTGCATTTGTATTTGTTTGAAGGACGTACAACTCGTCGAGTCTTGCCTCACAACGATTAGGTTGTATTATTTTTCTTTCTTCGTAACGTAACGTATAACTCCCATCATTTATAGTTGATACCAAGTTATTGGACATTAAATATTTGTTTAATCTATGTTATTAAAAAGTATTGTAGACTGCCTAATAATATTCTGTTCCTTTAAGTTCTCCTACCCCTCACACAAAAAAACATACCGCATTGTTCCAAAATACGAATTCGGCAAGGCAAGATACTGCAAGCATGTATATTGATTCTCGTTTTAATACGGGATTGGAATCAGCTAGGTAACATAAATTGTAAATAATTGGTTATGCAATAGACACTATATAACACGCCACATTGAAACTTCATCTAATTATACAATTCTAGAGGTTGATACGAAATGAACGTTCAGAAAATGTAGGTGTTCATACATCTTACATTTACATTTATGAATAACTGTCTCTAAATAATAAATATACAAGGTGGAAGCGGTATGGCTGGTCAGGCGTTTGCCGGATAACTTTTTGACAAATGTAAAAAAAACAACTTACAAAAGTAATATCATATGGGAACACTCCAACTTTGCCTGACCATTAATTAATATAACTAGTCAGTAAACGTCGTGACATTCTTTATTTTCAACCTCGTTCTGTATGGACCACCATAGACAATGAGTATCACATTTGGAAAACACTACTATTCGGGTCAACCGTGTACAAAATGACAAAAATGTTAAATGAGCATTCCATAATAGTCCAGTAAAGATAATTGAAAATTAGGGTGAACCTAGAACAAATTGCAAAAGAATGTTTTCTTGATTTCTCTGGTTGATATGATGCATATAAACATTATATCCAAAATTATCCAAAATCAGACACCGGAAAATTGGTTAATTAGCATAAATTCAAAATGGCCGCCATTAATAACTTTGAATTGCCATATCTCCTTAACGGTTGGTTTTAGACGCCATGAACACATTATGAGTAGATATAAATATGGTACTAAAGTATTAAATTACCATATTAAAAATACCCTATGATGTACCTATGACGTCATCAGGCAGTAATGACGTCATATTTCGTCACATAAACCACATTATCCTACATGAAAAAGGGCAATGCGCAGTACGAACAACATTTTTTCTACTGAAGTAATAATAATGTTTACCCGCTCACCAAATTCCATGCAAATATTATAGAACTTTCAACACAAATCCAGGTTAAGGTCTTCTATTTCACTAATATTAACTGTTACATTTCGGCAGCTGAAACCCTTACACTCACTACATGCAGTAGAACATTCCAGTTCATGTTTTCTAGAGCTACAACTTTTAGATCTGCAATCTCCTTTACATTACACCTGGTAACTTTGAGAAGAGATTCCGGAGCTTGTAACGAGTCCATTGTCTGAGGTATAAATTTTCATCTATTTAACGTCCATCCCCAATTTTCTGGGTTCAGATCACAGTTTCCCATCCATAGTTTAACTTGGTAGTACACAC
>JAOTQE010104717.1:0-13637 GCA_025631205.1 Nesometra sesokonis
TTCCCCCTTGAGCTGAAGGCAGGTAGAGAAAAAGTTCTTGGGCCTTGCTTTTTTTTAGTAGAATGTAAATATAACATAGCATAACATCACATAACACTACTTGAAGAAAAATGAGAGTTGACAATCGCTTTTGTAGAACGGTCATGTTACGATGTCTTAACCAACCAAGCTACTCATTCGCTTGTTGAAATTAGCCGTATTTTACACTACTGTCTTTAAACAGTCATGTTTTCCAAGGTTATCTATGAAGTTAATAATATCATTTTAATTAAGTTCAGATATCTTATTTATATTAGCGGAATACAATATGTTTTGTGTTGTTATTGTTTTCATTATGCTAAATATTAAAAACCATATTTTAAAAAGGTTTTTTGGGAATTAGGTATCATATTTCACTGCTGAGAGTTATTTAAATATATTTACATTATATAATAATATGTGACATTTATATAGCGCTTATTGCTAAGGCCTCTAAGTGCTTCATAATTATTACCACAGTCATTGGAACAAACACCTATGGAATACAGTCCATTCCATAATGTTGCAGCAGTAATCAACGCATGGTATTTGTACCTCCCAGGTACCCATTTATACTCTTGGGTGAAGAGAGGCAACCAGGATAAAGTACCTTGCCTAGGAACACAGTCTACCAGAGTGAGTCTTTAACCACCGACCTCATGATTGGAAGTCCAAAACGCCACTGCTGAGCCAACTGCCACCGCTGAGGCAAGGCCTAAAATTTCTTTGTTTAGGCCTAATCAGTTAGTACATAAATGCATTATCAGAAATTTATTATTCATATTTTTTTATAATTTAGATGAAAATTGCAAAGAGCCATAAGTCACTAATGAATATTGTTATTCATGTAGTCTAGTAATGGCCTTATTGTTATTGGTAATATTATTAATATTTATAATAATGAAATGTATACATTATTTTTATATGATACATTTATTTCAGCAAAGTATAGTTTCTTTTATCAAGGCTGTGCAAGGACATACATAAGTACAGTAATGTAAAATTAGACAAGAGCGACCGCTGAACTTGTCTGCAATTTCACTGCGATTTAGGGGTGTAAACTCTCTCTTCCATTAATTACTTTACTGCTAGTATCTAGTTTCAAGGTACAGTACTGTAGCTTGGAAGAGAAAATTTGATAAATATCATTTTAAATATTTAGAATGTCCGTTTGTACAAACTAAAATATTTTTAAAATGGAACAAAATGAATAGATGTTATATTGAAAGAAAAAAAAATAATAAGTGTGTGGTACCATAACAGGATTCAAATTGATAACCTTTGCTTTGGAAGAACGATCATGTTAAATGATGTCTTAACTGACCAAGCCACAAAGGTGCTTCCTATTAATCATTGTACACTACTTTTTAAAACGAGTTTTTTTTTTGTGGGTTATGGAAGACACTCTGGTATAAAGCTTTAAAAAAAGGGCAATGAACGCTTGTTGGAAATGGGGTCTAATTTTTGTGTACAAAATTTATTGCATGTCCGTTAAAAACTGGTGATGCTGCATGCTTTTACAAATGTGATTGCATCAACAACAACCCCAACAACAACAACAACATGAGTGAGGTTCTAAGGTCTGCTTCGCTCAGACTTAAAATCATTAAAATAATAAAACAAAAGTACAGTAAGCTTTAAAAGATGAAATTAATGAAACAAAATTCTAAATTTACTATTCTTCTAAGGGACAATATCAAAATTACCACCACCTCCACCAACAATTCTACCACTACTACCACTATCACTGCCATTATACAATATTTCCTTAATTATTTTCATTATAGTATTCATTAAACAAATTCATTTTTGTTTTAAAAGGAAACATATTTAATAAAAAAAGATTTGTAAAAAAGAAGTTTCCGCAATTTCCAATGGGAAAATTAGGCAATTTTAAAATGATATATCTATGCTTACCTTACCCGACAGGTTCAAACCTACACATAATGTTCTTTCCAATGACCTATCAGCATAACTCCCTAAACCTCATTGTGAAACTTGGTGTAGAAAGCATTAAATATTTTTTATTCTGAAAGTTATGAAAATACTTGTGTGACACAGGCCGCCACCCCTTTTTGACTTGGCAGAATATTATTTGCAGTCGAAATTTGCACACTTTGGGCCTCTAAAAGTGCACCAGAGTGCACCTGTAGAGAAAAATTTTTCTGGGCCCTAGACCCGCACCTATTGCCATCAGTTTGCTGTTAAAATCTCCAACCTGCTCTTGTCCAACCATGGTCCAACTTGGCATTGGGAACCCCCTTTCTAGCTTCACTGGATCTGCCCATGTGACATGAAATAAATTATCCAACATTTGTAAGTAAATAGTAAAAATACTATAAAAAAAACTTGTTGTATGTTATTTTGAGTGTGATGCACTGATAGTGTTTCTTTGATATTAATCTTATATTGCTTGAAGGTTTGTATGGTGAGATATCAATAAACATGTAATGTTTGCGGTACACCACGTATGTAGTTGTGAGCTACTCAACGTTTTGATCGATGTGCTTTGATCGTCCTCAGGAGTGAGAGTGCAGATAGTCCAATGAGTGCGTTATAAATAACTGGGACTAAGTGTAGGGGGTGGAAAAACTAGCTAAAACAAAACATCGTTTCAAGGAGGTGAAGACTAAAACAATAGGCATGTCACAACCAATTATGGTAGGGTGGAGAAACTAGCTAAAACGAAGCATCGTTTCAAAGAGGTGTGAAGCAATGCTTTGTTTTAGCTGGTTTCTCCACCTCCTACACTTAGTCCCAGTTATTTATAACCCACTCATTGGAATATCTGCACTCTCACTCCTGAGGACGATCAAAGCACAGTGATCGAAACGTTGAGTAGCTTACAATTACATACGTGGTGTACCGCAAACATTACATGTTTATTGATATTAATCTTTTTTTTTACATTCTTCATCAGAATATGCTGCTTCAATAGTTAAGAAGAGAGAAAGAAAGAGCTGTCTAGCATGATATAATAGAAGATATTACAACCAGCAAGATAACTAAAGACTTGGCTTCATTGGCACATCCAAGTTTCAGCTAAAAAAACGAAAGGGGTGGGGGTACTCCCCCCATGCCTCCGTCTAGATCAGCTACTGTGACTTGGCAATAGAATGATGCAAGGTATGTATAACTAATTTATCATAAATTAAACATTTCTTTCAGGATCATTTAGCATCTGAAACTTATACTACATTTTCAAGCAATAATTAAACTTCAGTGGTGGCAGAAATGGTATGGCAGGTACGATATCTTCCCTACCCAAGGATGTAATTGGACTGGCTGGAGGTTGGCGGGGGTTCCCACCCTAAAAATGTTCAACCCAACCTAAGAATTTTTCATTCAACCTAAAGCTTATTTTAAGGCTTTCCGTCTTAATTTCAACCTGCCACCCACCCTAAGCCTCTGGAAAAGGTAAAAATACTGTTTTAATCACATTACTAGTCACCCTGACTATGTTGCTGCCACCCTTGGATTTTTCTGGCTACATCTCTATCTAACCAATATTTTGCTGTAATATTTTTTTATCGAGAGAGCATTCATTTAATAGATTGATCCACAATACGATTTAGGTTCTGTATTATTTCAGATGAACTAGATGTGCCATACTATAAGTTTCTCAATTCGGCCCCATGTAGGGTGAGGATAAGGTGGGTATGGGTAACCCTACACTATGCCCCTTTCCAAAATTGCTTTATCTGATTCTTTTATGAAAGAACAAACAACATGAATGAAATAATGGAATACTAATTTTGAGCATCTAGATGTGTAAATTCAACAAATTTCGCAACCAGCCTAAAAAATGATTGAGATGAAGTTGCCAGTGAAATATCTTGTCGTATCAATAAATAAGAAATTCTGCCACTCTTGAACTAAGGCTACTTAGACTCTAAGCAACTGGGGGAGCAGTTGCATAGTGGTTGCGGATCAGACTCAGAATGATGAGGTTGGGAGTTCAGATTCACAAACTCCTGCAGGTTGGTTGTTTGTCTTTGTCTGTCTTTACCCATGGATGTAAGTGGGTACATAGGAAGTATTAATGTCAAATGTTCAACAACTTAATGGAATATTGTTGAAACTGTTCAACAACTTATTGGAATATACATAGTGTTATCATGCTCACCTCAATAGATCTACATTCTGAGGCAGTCAAGAAAAATGTCTAAATTTCGCAACCAAGACAGGCTGAACTTGAAAACGGGAAATTTTGATGGACTCTAATGTGTATTTTAGCATGTAAAATAAAAAATTTTTTCGGGCCTTCGGTCCCTGAACCCCAACCAGGCGTCCTTGGCGGCTCCCTGTCCCCCAGCCTAATTGCTCGCTTCGCAAGTCAAAATCTCAAAACCAAAACAAGCTGATATGGACAAGGGGACATTTTGATGTCTTTCAGCATACCGCAAATTTTTCTGGGGCCTTCGGCCCCAGGCCCGCTAGCCCAGCTAAATTGCTCGTTCCACTCGTAAGTCTAAACTTTGATACCAAGACAGGCTGAACTGGAAAACGGGACATTTTGATGGATTCTAAATAAATATACAGTATGCAAGGAACTAGAAGAATGTTAGTGTTATTTGGCCAGGTCCCAG
This sequence comes from Nesometra sesokonis, assembly GCA_025631205.1. Lineage (NCBI taxonomy): Eukaryota > Metazoa > Echinodermata > Crinoidea > Comatulida > Antedonidae > Nesometra > Nesometra sesokonis. The sequence goes on from JAOTQE010104717.1 coordinate 4,608, forward strand.
GTTGGAAAAAAAATGATGGACTTAATGGTAGTGCTCGCATGTATGCTAAACTTAAAAAAATTGATGTACAATGTGTTTAATAAATGCAGTTTTTCATCTTTGTGATCGGAGAACAACAGACCTTTAGATATCTGCACAATGTTTTCAAAAAGTTATTTTTAACATGCCGCCTTTGTGAAAAAAACATTCTGTAGATAGTAGATTCTAATGTTATATTTAAACCAAAATAAACACTCAACATATTGCTGCTATCTGCAACCTATATAAAAGTTTGTTGCAATGTTTATTGTCATTTTTGTGAACAGATAACTAACACAGACTTCTGTAGAATGTTCTCAAAAGTTGTTTTTAACACGGTTTTCTCTATGCATAAAAGTGGGGGCTACTACCGAAAAAACGGAAATAAACACTTGACACGCTGGAAGCACAGCATGTAAAATGTTTGTCACAGTTTTTGTCGTTCTTGTGATCCGAGACCTGATGAAGCTGTCTACAAACCTTGGCTGAAATCAATCAATACTCTAGAAAAAGAGCTCTGTCAACAAGGCCTACAAGTCTTTTCAGTGCCACTTAGCTTTCTATGCTTTTCTATTGTTCTCAAGAACACTTTAACTACACATCTGCTGATAGAAATAATAGGGCCTATTCATTGCACACAATAGACGAAGCAATGAGTTTTTAGACCTGTGTATAGGAACAATAACTTGTAATTGCTTACTGTGTATATTGAATGGATTGCATCAATAACTATAGATATACGATAGGAAATTAGAATTGAGATGAGGTCCGGCCTACTTTGATTGTATGCTACAGTAGAATGAATTTCTAATTAAATCTGGACACCGTATTTGTCATCAATAAGTGCTATGTGATTTCTTATTTATATAGTTAATTATATATTAATTACTTGTTTTCTAGATTTAATTTTCATTTTCTTTCAATTATTTTTTTTATTTTTAAACTGACCATATGAAATACACCAACCTCATATGTTTATCATAGCAGCATACATATGTTTAATAAATAAATCAATATGTTTTTTAACTCCAAAAAATCTGGACATCACGCTTAATATGAATGAAACTATATGGTGCCCAGGTCATTCATTTTTTTTTAGTTATAATTTAAAAGCCAATTCAAATTTTTATTTTCACTGATCAGGGGCGGATCCATGATTTTGGCAAAGGGGGTGCTCAAGTCAACCCAGACTGACTGCGCCAGGGGGTGGGTTTGGGATGGGAAGGATCCCTCTACCATAGACAATTTTTTGAAAATAATAAACCTCTAGATGCTCATACAGAGCATCTTGGACTATAAAGTCGAAAAGTTGGATCCCCACTAAAAAATAGGCCTATGCTTTTTTTTCTCTTTACTTTTTTACTCTTAATTTTTGTTTAAAAGTGGTGATACAACATAGGTATTATTGAAACGGATTCAAAAGCTTAATCCTACAAGGAGCTTCCGTGAATTTCTGAATTATATCTGAATAATTTAGTTTAATATCCTTGTGCACATAGATTAGTACAGTATCAAGGCATTCAGTTGATCCTCACCCATAGTTGATTGCAGTTCAGAAGCTTCAGTGCGGAATGGGATCTTTTTACCGAAGCACTAGAGACCGGTATAATTTGTAACAATCGCAATAGAATATAGATGTTAGGAAACGTTTTGTTTCCCCCGTTCCTGACCATTACATGAATCTTCTTACTGATAGAACAACTTCAGTGTCATTTTCCTTCCAGAAATTTTTAAATATCTCTATCTCATCCAGGGTTTCTCGTCTCGGTAATGAAAGGCAGTTGCTAGAGCCACCCGGTCTGACTCAGAAATCTGGCTTCTGCATTCTTTTGACATGAATTTCAGCCTGATCACTGCTGACTTCTGAAAGGTTCCAAATCGAGTGGTTAGTTCTGTTATCATCTCATCCATAGGGAGAAAGACAGCTCTTTTCCAGTAGGTTATTGCCTCCTCACCCGGCAAATTGTTCTTGTATGTCTGCTCGCTGCTTATTCTCGGCATCTTGATTTGGTTATCGGTGTGTGACTGTTTCCACTCGGCGGCACCGTAAAGCGGCGACTATATCTTGATCTTTTCTTGAAAGGAAGAGGCAAGAGATGACATGAGCTATATACTTCGCATAACAAAACAAAATCGGGAACGAGAACGAGGATATTCTAGTAGGAATCCTGCTTCTTTCATGCCATATCCTTAGTACAAATCGCCGAAATCAAAGAGGGACATATGCATGTCTACCCAGCGAGTTTGCGTTTTGGAGAATAGGATCTATTTGATTGTGGACACTTACACCAAGGAAGTTTTATGTCCATTTAGCTTCACAAGCAAAGAGACAGTGAGATCAGTGCTACTGAGGTACATACATTACAAGTAGCTTATTTTGTTCGAGTGGCCCTTCGTTCTTTCTTTGATGATTGAAGCCAGATGGGTAAAGGGCTATGCGTTCTGTAGTTGACTGTATTGAATCTCAATAATTTTTCTGGCCATGCGTCCCGTTCTGGGCAATGATTTGAGCACCTTCAGTCATTCCAAAGGGGGTGCTCAAATACCATTTGGCCTGCTCGAGTGCTCGAGTACCCTGAGCACCCCCTGGATCCGCCACTGCTGATATTAACAAAATTAGGCTGACCAGCTCTTTATAGCTCTTTATACCTCTCTACAAGTGGTTTTCCAGGAGCAAATCCAAGGACATTGCACAATAAATAGCCTACTGACCAAAAAACATAGTGAAAGGTTTAAGAAAAATTACACTTTTGTTTAAGTGTATTATGTATGAAAAGGTTCAATAAAAACATGTGGCTCAAAGACTCCTTGTAAATTGATAGTTGCTTACCATGGAATGTAGTCTGTGTATCGAAGGCTGAAACATGGCATAATAGAATTTATTTATAGGGGCACTTTTACAACTTTCTATACAACAAGCTGGTATATCTTTGCATGGCCGGGCGAGACATGCATAGCAAGTTTTGAACTCTCAAACCCGAACAATGCATACTGTGCCATCCGTCTACTGCTAACTAATCCGACTCAATACATTGATTATTGGTTATTAAGGACTTGGTGGCCTAATGAGGAATGTATGCCAACTTTTTTTGCTGTCAATACGTGACAGAATCTTCTCCGCCTGTGAAGGGCCACATTTCCTCAGATTTTGATCTGACCATATTTTGCTTTATATTACCTTGTGAGTGAGAAAACTATTTGCGTGACTGTCTATGTGTAAGATTTCTTCTGATACATGGGAAAATTTTCTATGCGCAAGACATCCAAAACAGGTCCCAATGCGTGGCATAAGGGACCCCTCAGAATGTAAATCCCTTAATGGGATTTAGAGGGTAATCCCTATGTAAATGTTATCGTCTTTTTTATTTTTTATTTCTTAATTTTTTAACACTTTACTTTGTAATTATTAAGCCTGATGTTTTTGTGTCTTGTATATTTTGTATGGTATTGAAATAAATCAAATCAAAGATGGTAGGCATAGGAATGAGGTAATGTTTATACAATATACACTACATTGGAATGAATTTCTAATTTTTGGATAATCTAAGAATGTAGGTGGTATAAAGGAGTATATTAAATGGCGTATTTCTATTTGGATTCCTTGATCCACAGAGAAAATCAGGTTTGCTTTTTGTATAATGCTGTCTCTGATTTTGTGTTTTGTATTAGTCTTATACTATATTGAAATGTCTTCACTCCACACATCTTATAACTTCTTTACAAAATTCTTTTTAATAAGTTGTTTCCGATACATGTCTTCGCAATATATCATTCCGTATTATGAACCTTTCCATAAAAAAATCTCAATTCATGAACAAATAATATAGATTACACAAGCCTACAAGTACTCCTTGATATCATCATTGTATTGATTTAAACTTTAAGTTTGCTATTGAAGAATCAACATTATTAGAAAAATATTTATATAAAGTTTTAGCACAGGATTAGAATGTGTAGGGTAATATATCATTTTTAATGTTGGGTGCTGTCACATTTTTGGTTCCAACATTTGATTAATGTTGTTTCATTAAATATTATCATGCTGTCTGTCATATCTCGCAAGTACTATTTCCGTGGCTTTTATTTTAATATTGAATAGGAATGTGTAACATAATAGAATAGAGAATAATTGCTTTAATATACGACTGCATTGGGAAAAAAATCATTATACCCGAGTTGAGATTTATGTAGGATAATTGCAGGGTAGATAATCCTATGTTCATCCCTCGCATCTTTTCACCTGCATAGCATATTCTCGTTTTGTTACTGCGCTTAAGAGTTGATCTCTAGATACGATGCAGGAGCTTGGAAATCTATACGTCTGTGTTTTTTTACGTACTGGAATCACTCGGTCAGATGTATAACTTACCGAGTATTGTGGACTAGTGGTGAACTTGCTTTACGTCAACAATAAGGAGACCAAGCGTGGGTGTAGAGGCAGATGCGTCTCTAACTGGTTAAGCTTGCCGTTGCATTAATCCTAAAATCATGACTGTATATTTACTTTGCAATTGTCTCTTGTCTGTTTTTGAATCTAGTTTCTTTAGAAATTTACTAGCTTATTATCATTTAATCATCTTTTCTTTATTGTCGACGATGAAAAGCAATAGATAGGTATTGACAATGAAATCACACCTGCCGGCCTACTGATAGTTATTGTCTGTTGCATTGTATCGTTCACTCACAGCATAAAGAAAGAACAAATAAACGCTTCTATTAACTTACTTTATGACCAAACAACACAATCTCACAAGGTTAAAATAAAATTATGCTTAGAAATTAAAACGCATTAAAGTTAAAGATTGTTTGAAACTCATTTTCATTGTTTGTTAAATCTTATTCAGTTGCACTATTGGTCTGGCAATCGCTTCTACCAGGTGATATGTTAGTAGATTTTACTGTGTCTCTTCTATCTATCTCCATTCCTTCGTATCCCTGTTACAAGAGAATTTTTAATATCTCTGATATTGAATCATTTTAATATTAATAACAGAATCAATATTACTTGATTCTATTATGAATTGCACCGGCTATTGTTCTATGGTTGTTTGTAATATTTAATCTTATTATTTCCACTTAACAGTTTGTATTGTACGATGTTTATAGATCCGCTTTTGAAGTATACCATGTTCTTCAAAAGTAATTACATGCATGGTATTTGATAAATTGTGCCTTCTTCACTTCATCAAACTCCTTTAATTAATCTTGATTAATCTCGTCTTTTTCAAATTAAAGTGATTTGGGTTATGATTCTTCTTTCCAAATCTAATTTTTTTGAGGTCCCAAGCTTGAGAAGTGATGAACCAGGAGATTTTATGTCGGCTGCTTTGTCGATCAAATTTGCGTAAATGCAAATGTGCGACACGTCACATTAAAAAAAACACAGAAAAGTACATACAATATGTAAAAAAATATCCTATTATTAAATTGGAAAAGAAACACAACGGTTTTAATCTTCATGTTGTATTGTAGATGGCCTCCTTGATCTTAAGGGCCACCGTAGTTCGGGCAGAGTCTAACACAGTGAAACAACTCTCAATAATCTCTATTATTGTATATAAATTGTATTTAAATTTTATTTAACACTGAACAGAGCTGGTATTTTTGAAGGAACAACCGATTTTGCTGCTAGGCTAGGCCTAGACCCACTCTGATTATTTTTGGGAGACACTTAAATTTTCAGGAGAAAAATAACTGTCGTGTATATTGGTTTATTGAATTATATTATTTAAAAATGAAAACACTTCATTTGATGATTTTTAATTAATTTTCACAATAGGTTATTAATCATTTAGATAAAAGAACGGGGTGCAAAATATTACTTTGAATTTGATTTAAATCTGTTAATCTTGTCCACATCTGAACAGTATGATGAACACAAGATATTTAAACTTGAAGGTCAAGCCAATGTCAAACGCTAAACCCTGGTTATCTTATGCTACCGAGATAATGAATGGAGGGCATTAACTCATTCTCTTTATGAATGAAATCATAATCTATAATTTGTTTTGAAAGTGGAGAATGAATATGTATGGTTATTTTAAGTTTTTAATTTAATTTTTGTTGATTTTTTCTAAAGTAATAAAAAATAACTAGCTGTCCAACTACAGTCGACCTCATTTACACATCCCTCGGTCTGGAAAGTGTTTGTAATTGAGAATGTTTGTAAATGAGAAGGTTCATAAAAACTGATAAAATAAGGCTTGCAGAACACTTATTGTGTTTATTTTGTTATTTTGGTGGTTGTAATGTTCTGTTTGAATGAACTGGTGAAGGAAAACACAATTATTAGTGTCAATAAATAGGATGATTACATAATTATCCATTATTTTAATGATGTAACTGGTAAATAGTGTTTGTAAAATAGAAGGTTTGTAAATGAGAAGTTTGCAAATGAGAAAGTGGGCAGTCTGAGACTATTGTCAGCAAGGAGGTATTGTCATTTAGCTCAGTTAGTTAAACTGGTGATAGGCACTCTGTAGTCACTGAACTGTGGGGCTTGCTTGGCCCTGGTTCAATTGAATACATCACCATTCTCCTTGTGTTTCAGTTGGGTAGTCGAAATATAGTTAAAAGCACACCATCTTTCAGATGAGACCTTAAGCTGTTGGTCCTGTGTACTCATGTGTATGTTAAAGAACAAAGTACTCTTTGAAAAAGAGCTGTTGATTGTCTTCTAGTATATATAACCAAATCACAACCAGATAGACCTAATTGGAAAGAAATCTTTGAACTTTAAGGGATTATCCATGGTTGTATCACACTTGAAATATTTAAATTTCAATCAATATAGTATTAGTTTGTTTCACATGGTAAGGTATGGATTCTTTTCTAAACTTTTCTCGAACACTGGACTCTAAAGGACACAGGCAAAGCTCCTGAATCACTATACCATTTTCGATGGATCTGTTTTTGTGTCTGCAATTGTTGATTGATTTTTGTAACCTTTGCTCGGTGTCTTTTAGAATTGACCAGACTTGGCCAGATAAAACAACGCATTGTGAGCTATAAGTAAACAAGTTACGAGATTGTTGTTAAAATAATAGGGATTAATATGATGCAGATTTCTTTTGTACAAATATTTTAATTACTTAATATAATAGCAGGGATTGACCTTACCAACTGATAAATCTGTTATTGATTTGAAAATAACAAATTTTGTCTAAAGGTAAGGTCATATATTGTAGTACCGGAATAATACTAAATAAAACAATAAATTGTATTGATATTATTTCAACAATAATAAGTTTAAGCATTTTATGTATGAATAAAATATCTGTGGATTTAAACATTATTACAATTGCCTATTTTATGGTAATAAATAAATCTGTGGATTTAAATATTAATATAGTAGCCTATTTTATGATAATGTATGATATTATCTACTTTGTAAAAAGACATGAGTTGTATGGCAAGCAGTTAAAGCAGGGGAACCGTGAACCACGCATAAACAGCAGTACGGTTTAAGGCCCGCTCGCACCATGGTTCTGGTGGTGGAACAAGTCTTCTTGGATAAGGACTGTAAACTGTAGGCCCAGTGTACACAAATGGCTCATGTGCACTATAAAGAACTTAGTACATCTTTCGAGATGAGTAGGGGGTTAACCCAGTGTACTGGTCCATACACGACGCTTTTCGTGGACAGAAAGATGTGCGCTAATGTCGTATAGTAGATGCAAAAGACATGACGTGACCCTTAAGGGAGAAGCAGGTTATTGACTGTGCATTATCTAGTACCACTCTGCGCCTTTGATATCCAATTTGAATTGGCGCAATATAAATGGAAATAAACAAAACAATGTATCAGTAGTTTACGTTGTCACCATGTGCAATTTACATGTATAAAATACAATTTTTTCTACACAATACTACATTAATATAGTAAAAAATATTAAAGACATTAAAAATATTTAAGATATTATTTAAATTAGCTAGGATAAATGCTGTTCATGTTTACAATTATTAGGATTTCCGTGGCGGATCCAAGATCTAGTAAAAGGGGTGGGGTGAGCCCAATCTTCAAGCATGTTGGTGTGGTTTACAGTTTTTATTTTGACAAAAAAAAAAGATATTTGCCAATTTTGCATCTCACGTACCCTTTTATTGCTATGCCTGCCCCTGTTTGTGTGTCTGCTATTTATTTTTTAGGGTAAATTTTAGACCCAGCGCCCGTAATATAGTGGAGGGAACAACTTTGTTTTGCCGATAATTCAATCTGACCCTGGATTTTGGGTATCCAATTTTATGATATATGAGTGTATACATTTTCAAATAAACTCTTACTAGATACAATTAACAGTATACAGTCAACTCTCCCAATACCGAACTCTCCGCAAACCGGAATTCACAAAAAACCAGACTTTTTTTAAAGTCCCAAATTTTTCCTATACCTATTCTTTTATCTTAATTCTAAATTCAGAAAACCGGACTTTCTAGAAAACCGGAAAATAATTGCCGGACCGAGGGTGTCCGGTATTGGGAGAGTTGACTGTATTCAATAATAAACAAATCTTATCTTCAGTACTATATGATAACTTGGTATACATATATAGGTTTGTTTAGTGGTTTGAGAATGATAGGTTATGAGATATAGTAGTATCACATGGTATATATAAATGGTAAAATTGAATGAATCTATAAATAGTAATCGCCAATCTCTTCAATGATTTTCTATGTTTCTGTTTTAGCATTTATTTTACTAAGTTCAGGCCACCAGAATATTGATAAACAGCCACAGGAGCATATCCAGCAGGGGCTTATCCATGATCTGTTGAAGGGGGATGCTCGACCTGGGTTGGATTCTGACAAGCAAAAAAAAAAGCTTTTTCCTCCAATTTTTACCCCAATTTCTGGTTTTTGGGTGTTTCTCGTCAGGTTTTACCCTTCTCCTCTGGAAGGGGGTGCTCGTTTCCAATGAAGGGGGGTTCTCGAGGTCCAGATTTTCAAATTTCCTTTCTATTTTCACGGTTTTTTGCATCTGAAGGGGGGGGGGGGGGGGTGCTCAAGCACCTC
>JAOTQE010104728.1:0-13636 GCA_025631205.1 Nesometra sesokonis
ATATATATATATATATATCGATCGTTCAATCAATCAACCAACCAACTAATTCATCAGTCAATCAATAAGGCAGTACCTCAATCAATCAACCAATACTCTAATCAATCAATCGATCAATCAATCAATCGATGCATCAATTAATTACTTTAAACGTCAATTAATCTATCAATACATCAATCCTAATTTATTACTTTAAATACGGCAATCAATAGCCAATGTCCACCAGTCCATTACTATTATATATGAATATTCAATGGAATATAGAATTTCGTTTTTGATAGTGATATGATAAAACGATAAGCGGTAATGCAACTGATACAGCTTCCTATTATCTATATGTCTAACAATCTAAGTGTCCACCTATTATTACCTTCACAAACATAATTTGATATCAATAAAAGATGTTTAGATAATGTTTAAAATACCCAGCTAAATATAGAGGAGTTCATAAAAACAGCCTCTGGATTATAAAATAGCCTACTTATTTATAGGCATATCAAATCAAAAGAAAGCTCAGTTTATAGAAAGGCAAAATAAATTCTCGTCCTTAGCTTGGTGGTTATCATGATACTAATAAATTTGCTTCGAAGATTTGTCTACTTTTAAATCTTGTCCCTCTTGTTAACTGATTGTTAGCTCAGTTGGAGAACATGAACTTTTAATGTGATAGTTAATTAAGGGTTCACCAATGCTTTACAGACACTCACTTTTAAAATCGTTTGCTTGAAAAGATCATGGTCTGTTTGTTCTTTAAAACAAAATTTGTCCTATTAACTGCTTGTTAGGTCAGTGGGTAGAGCGTAATACTTTTAATCTGAGAGTCAAAGGTTCAAGTTTATGTTCTTTATTCATTCCATCATTGAAGTTAAAATACATTAAAATACAAATAAAATAAAGTGAAGTATTTTAAGGATTAGGCCTAGGCCTCTACAAATATTATTTCATCAAACGCTCTTTTAAATTTATTTGAAAGATTTACAGCCTAATTTCTTTTAAAATTTGTTTCCTTTGAACGAATAATTTGCTCAGTCGGTAAAACGCTCGGGTCCCTTACAAAAGCTACAAAATAACATTGTTTGAAAACAATCGAGTGCCCTCAGTATTTAATTTATTTGCCTTAAAAATTTAGTATATTTTCTCGATAGTTAACCCAGTCGTGTTTTAAATCTAAGAATCAAGGGTCCAAGTCGGTAGGAAAATTTGGCTGCTGTGTCTGATTTTGATGAAATACAATGAGCAAAGCATGAATAGTATTCTTGACAATGCAAACTCCACTCTCTAACTATTGGTGCTGACACATATCAGGACAGGGAAGGGCATCCACACAAGACATTCAGGACATATTATCGCAAAAACGTTGCACTCCCCCCTAATATTTTACATCTAAATCATGGTACTGTAGATGATGGTCACTGGCAGGTCACATTACTATCGCTATGCATTTTTCTACTGAAAAGCTACACTATAAAATCCCGGGCATGCCAGAACTATTTCTCGGGCTTTTCAGCAAGTCAGTTGCATAGAGCATATATGCGCTAAGATAGACTATTTGACTTGCTATCAATGTGTTATACCAGAGAGGTATACCATGCCGTAATAGTTACGTCACAAAACCACCATACTATTTATACTGCTGCACAGTATAGGTTAGGATATCTGAGATAACGTCGCTAACCAATATGTAACGGATGAGGATTGCAATATTGCAGATAATTGAGCTATTAAAGTGGACTTAAATTGTCTATTTACACTACTATCGTTCTATATACTATAAGTGACCGAAACAGCCACGCGCATACGCACACAAAACCCAGGTTTTAAGTAGTAATTTTAAGAGCGATGAAAGAATGCCATCTTATTTGTTATTAACTTTGCCAATCATACCCAAGCAGCAATGTCAAGAACGAGCATCTATTGTTCCGGACAGATGATTGACAAACGACTTGAAAGAAGGACAATCCATTACACATCTTAGGTAAATCTTAATTACACTACACTGGCCATAGGTCATTATTGCCTTCTTAAGCCGAAATATTGCGCCAAGCGTTCTGCGATAATCTTGACAACGCACCAAAAACGCATTGCAGACGCAATATAACGGGTCTTTGTTCGCGCCTAAATGATAAAGAAAGTAAAGTTTAACGAGTGGTAATTAAAATGACTTCAATTACATCTGAAATATGATCAAGTCTATGAAGAAACCTCAGGAGTACGCTGGCAATAATATATATTTTCTTGAGAAACACGACTTGTAATTAATGTTTCTGTCAGTGCTTGATACATTTTCAAATATCTCGGTTTATTGAGTGTTATTGTTTCTTTTCGCAATCAAAAACCGAAAATGGAGAGAGGAGAAATACACACAGGCAGACCAGATCCCTGCAGTGTAATCACAGTAACCCAGAAAACGCCCTCACTCTTAAATTTTGTAAAAATCGGTGAGCCGTGATAAAACAAGATTTTAGTTTATTAATCAAATAAGTATTTTTGAAGCTCCTAATCTGATCTAGATGATATGGCAGAGGACATTACCACAAGCGATTTGGAAACAGGGGAGGGGTGGGGGAAACACTAGTTAGGGCCTATGAAGAATGCTAGAAAGAAGGCTTCATGACGACAACGGGTGAATGACGATGTTTTTTGTTTCTTTCTAGATTTTAACAAATGAACAATTTAGTACATAATCATACTTAAAATGCCAGTATTATATCGATTTATTCCAATTTTGATTATGGAATATTGTATCTTTGGAGTTCCACTTACAATAATACTCAACAGTAGCATAATTTCATTTTCTCAAGTTTAAGGGCGATGAAACAGTCTACCTCATTAATTTCTAAACGTTTCTGAAACTTGTTAAATAGGTTATCGAAACTCAAAATACGAAGTCTCTTTATCCACGGAAACAAACTACAGACTTTTTACTCAGACCTACGAGTCAAACCTTTCGATAAATAAAATGGTATAGGCTCTCTTAAAATTTCTTATTCCAAAATATTTGATATTCTATGACTACACTTTATTTATTTAATAGGCCTGACAGTAAACACAATGTTTAAAATCTAAACACTAGATATTCGGTAGCTAAACACCAAATGTTTAATATCTATACACCTTAACGTGTTAACGTCTAAAGAAGAACACAAACTGTTTGTTCTCGAGTACAGAGGGACACTCCTATTAATTATTCATTGCAAGCACGAATTTCGCGTCATTTTACGCGCTCTTCTATACCCACGCGTAGCAGTTTGTGCTTTTCGTCATGTTACTGATAAATTGTTTAGTTTTAAGACGTGTTTACAAAGTCACGAGCGTGAATACTGTTTTTAGAGTGGTAAAATATGAAGGAAACTAAATTCCATAACACTCTAGTCTTTTCTTACACAATAATGAATGAAATAAAAACACTAATGTACTATCATCAATATTTTATCCATAAACAAGTTGTAATGCGGCGCATCACAAACTTAAGTGAAATTTTACTGTATCTCGTTGACAGTCAGCTGTTTCAATGCTTACTATGCACACAAACGAGAAGCATTTATACCTCACAAGCACTTAAAAATGTTATTATATCTTGAATATATTTTAGGCCTATATTTTTTAATACGCAAATTTAAGAGGGTAGGGATTAAAAGGCTTAAGCCCCCTAAAATCGACTCTGAAAAGAAAATAAAAAGACAATGGACTAGTAAAAATAGTACACATCGACTGTATATAGAGACTATAAGGAAAACTGTTATTGCAAGCAAGGGTATTTTTTTGCTTGTTAAAACTAAAAAAAAAGGATTTAAGTCCCCCTCCCCACTCCAAAATTACAATCCTGGATCCGCCTCTGTAGTAGGCCTAGGCCTATATAATGCACGTCTAGGCCTAACATTAATCACCAAAGTGATTGAAATGGAGGCCTATAGTCAATTTAAAGATTAAGTTTTAGGGGCCTCAATATTATTTGTGTTGTCGAAGCACAACATTTTTTGAGTCGATCAGTCGGTATTAGTCTTTTTAATAGGAAATTTTACAGTAATTTCTACAATTTGGTATTTTGTATCCGTTGGTCTTTATCCATCTTGGAATAGGACTAACTTTACGAATTTCTTACAATCTTTGAAACAAGTTGTATATAGGCCCTAGGCCTATAGCTAGATGTGATTTTCTGAAACTAGTGTCGGCCTAACATTGATCACCAGTAGATGCCATAGACCTAATAATATCGTCATCATCAATATAATCACCAACATTTAATTTATTATGTATTATTATTCTTATCATAAGATTTTATTAAATCATTTTTATCGCAATATAACATCAATATATGTAATTTTATATCTATTAAATGTAAATTGTAAGGGTAAATATATGATTCAATAAATCAATGATGGTTAATTATTTATGAATGTAATATTATCTTTTGACAGAGTTCGTCAAATAAATTTACAATCAGTATGACATTAGACTAATCAAAAATTGCTAGAGACATTCACAAGTACATAAGGTAATTAAAAACTACTTTATTCGTTCGTCCTTTAAGAACATTATAACACCTGTTATTAGACCTATCAATATACTAATAACTTAGGCCTATATCTCTAGAACATACATATCCTCACATAGACTATTTCATTCGACTTAACAACAAGGGAAACATGGAGTACCTCCATGAGGGAATAGAGTGGCCAATTACATGTATATTAAAAAAAAAAACTCTAATTAGTGCTTCGAACCCGAGTAGATATAAAATTGATAAACAGATCGTAAGTTACAGCTGTCTTTTGCTTAGTTTCGAATCCACGCTTCACTACACATCGTTGCTATACTGTAGCTGCCAACCAATAATTATGTAGGTCTCAATGTATACCTCGAAATTTGTTTAAACAATCACTTTTATCATTTACGCTTTAAACAAAAAAACAAATAATATAACTGTGATACACTTGACCCCAAAATTGCGAAAAAGTACACCAAGTAATTGTTTGCTGAAAAGACGCGAAGTACGATAGGTTTCGTTTGACTAAAGTTAAACCACAAAAGGTAATAGAAAGAACGGGGGATTGAGGTTTTAATAGATTTTAAGAATCGATAAAATTGAATTTTATGCCAATCAATCGGTGGTTGTAGAAGGAATGTAGTTGAGTGTAGATGTATACATCGATAAGAGATCGTATTATCTTACTAAACTAGCATATTGATGTATTTTGGCTCAATAGTCGAGAAATCTGTTACCGTGTTATCTCTTACCTAAAACCCTGAAGCAAGAATTGAATCCGGCTATTTTTCTTTATTCTGGGGTAATGTAGTCTGCGTTTTGGCAGACGACACTGTGATAGTCTGCATAAAATCCTGTACAGTAGAGAATTGTAATAATCATAACAAATCTGTTATTGAAGTTTTATTTTACGATAACTTCATAATAACTTTTATTGCAGTTAATTTTATATCACCTAATTACGCCATCACTGTCGTAAATAAATTGTGTTAATGCAATAACATAAATAGGCCTATTGGTTATTGCATTTTTATCTACATGACCTGATTTTTATTACACATAGATGATAGAAGTTTGAGTTGCATCAGAATTAAGTTGTACTTGTAGGCCGAAACCCTAACAAAATCGTGTTATCCAATCCCGGCCTAGCATCCAAAATTATCAAAAATAAAGACCGGCTTTTAAAACAAAATCTTAAAAAAAAAATTTAGTTTCATTAAAGATATATGATCACTTGAAAAATAAAAAAAAAATAGATTTAGAAAATAACTTCCATATTTTAAAGAATGACTATGACACTAGAAATTAGGTTATTTAAAAATATCCCTAATATTGCAAGGTATACGCTAAAATGAGCAAAAATAAGCATCAAAAAGGCTGGAAGCTTTTATAATTTGGATCATTCCACACAGTAAATATCTTATTAAATAATTTCAAAATTAATGTTAATGAGTTTGTGGTCTTTTTGAGGTGACAATACATCTTTAATCTTCAGTATTTAAAGATCTAAAAAATTATTCTGAAAATGTAAGAAATAGGCTTAGGCCTATATAAAATCAACCATAATGTTACGAGAATTATGCCTACGTAGGCCTATCTCAAAATTAGAAAAAGGAATTTGAAAATATTAAATTACAGGAAAACATTGAAAGAAGCCTACTGAATAAAGGAGGGGAGTATTCTAGACCGACCGACCGACCCCGGAGCGGATCCAGGGTTCAGCTAACGTGGGGGTGGGGTGGGGAGACTAACTAGTAGTAACTAGGCCTATTTGTTCCCTATTTTTATTTCACGAGCAAAACAGTTATTTACCTCTATTACGTGTTATTGGTCATTTTTTTTTACTTTTTTGGGGGTCCAAATTTTCAGGAAGCCAACACAACAATTTCAAAAACTGATGATGATGATGATGATGATGATGATGAGGAGGATGACGATGAGGATGATGATGATGATTGTGGTGTTGTGGTGAGGATGATGGTTGACAATGAGACGACGACGGTGACGATGGCGATGGCAATGACGATGACGATCAAAGATGACTATGACGACGACGACGACGACGATGATGATGATGATGATGATGATGATGATGATGATGACGTTGACGATGAGTATCGATGATGTCTTCAGTTATTTTAATCTGTTTTGTTTTGATTCCATTGCCAATTAATTTCACTTAAATAATTATTGATAAACAATTATGATTAACAGTGCCCAATAACATAGGCCTACAATTAGCATACGATAATAATAATAATAATAATAATAATAATAGTGCAAGGTTATAATTATCGATAATTTCACATGTCTTTTGTTATAGGCCTAACATTAACATTAAGAAGTGTGAAAATTATGTGATTATAAAGCAGAATTTTTCTTGACAATTTATCATGAAAATATTACCGAAGTATCACGACTATAGGGATTAATATCACCGAAGAAGACTGATAACTCAATATTTAATATCCTCATCGCGTCTCAAGCATGGGTCACAAGTGGGGTCATGTATCTCATCTAACTGGTGTTGAATCAGACTGTTCTCACCTTAGGTGTCGCAGACGTGATACAAATCGCTTAAAGTTTCATTCAAAGTACAATTCATCAGATACAGCGCATGTTCTTCGGACAATTACGTACTTGTATTTTATTACATTAATCGTCAAAAGTTGCTCTAACGGGGTTTGAAATCTCTAGCTCATTGAAACGCTTCAAGCGAGTTTACAACAAGACTAGATTGCAATGGAAACGAGTAGAAATGCATTCTTGGGGTAGACAGTAAAACAATACCGGTACCGTGTTTTTACTCTGAAAGTGTCGCCTCCGTTAGGAATCCGTACTCGTTTTGTGGTGTTACATATGATACCTACTTTAACCGCAGTACCCAACAGAGATTTAAAAATGGCGAAACAGTCATTTTTTTTTGTAGGTCAGCCATAGTTTTTAATTTAAAATTGTCTGTTTGGGCGTACACCCTGAATGTAAACGGTATCATGACCATTCATTATTATGAAACCTAATAATCATAATAGGCTTAAAGAAAATAGAGGCAGTGGGGAGTTGATTTCTGTGAAGAATATAATATGACAGTTAAGAAGAAAATAATCTAAATAGATAGTCCTACTGACACAGAGGACCACCCCTTTTTTGTAACTCATCCAGCACTCTCTCTCTCCCCCTTTCTCTCTCTCTCCCTCTCCTGTGAGATAAAAGCGATGGTTGATGTGATTCTTCTTTCTTAATGATTTATAAGACCAAACTGATTACTTTATTTTAATTTGCATTACAATTTTAGTCATTCCTTATTAAAAAATAGGTCTATCCATAATTAACAAAAGAGTATTAGGTCTATAAATAAAAAACAAGTCAATAACGGAAGATAAAATTGTAATTTCCTTATCCTTCAGAATCACCTCGGAATAATCATATCGAGTTTTAAATTTTTTATGTGAATATTTAGGTGGAATAGTACTTCCGCCACAAACAAGAAGATCTTCAAATACCGTACCGCCATTATAATAGGGTTAAGAATATGATGATATGAATATAAGTATATGATTATGAGTAAAACGTAATTGCTTATGTTTTTTAGTAACGGGTATCCTACACCAGACACTAAGTATAGGTCTATTCATAATCAATGTATTTGTATATTTAAAAATATAGGCCTGATTTTATCATTTGCTCTGAGCAAGAATGCATTAATCAGGCATCATGCATGTGGGGTTTGGGGAAGGGTTGAGTTATGGTTATGATTCCACAACTCCCATGTTCAAAGAACATATTAAATTTTAAACAATCATACATATATTTTAGGCCTATTGTACCAAAACAAATCTCTTGAACCATTTCAAAGAATAGGCCTACATCTTTTTCTCTCCCAAGATTTGTCTTAATAGGGTAGATCTGACAAACACAAATTTATATTAGGCCTATTTTTACTGCAAAAGATAGGCGCCATAAATCGATCATGCGAACCCTGATGCGATAGCTACAACCTGCATTATAAACCTTGGAAGTTTTGTTGTCGTCCTCAGAGACGCAGTGCGTCTTTTCGTATAAATAGAGTGCCGAAAAGCAAATGAAACATTAAGAAGCCAGAATTTTAATAGAAACTTGTTTGAGATGATCATTTAACGTATAATGACATACATTAGTGGTTTTAAATAAAATTATAGGACAAAATCACCATCAGATGAACAAATGGACGTGATGATATTACCATGGCAACCATATCATTATAAGACACAGCATTGTAGAACTTAGCGACAGATTTAAATTCAATGCTCATTTGACGAGCGTTGAAGTGTAATTCGAAACCACTGTAATTGCTGGTTTCTTTGTTTCCATACAGTACAAGAAAGCTTTGAGTAAAAATACATATCTGTATTTCAACACAAATAAAATGCAAATCTTCATTAATAGCCGTATAAACAAGATTAAGAACAAAATATTGAATGTTTAATGACAATGGAAGGTAATAACGTTTAGTTTTGGTTTGAATTTTTCTACAGTGTGACAAGAGCTAGTTGATATAAATAAGATTAATGACAATAGTTAGTCGCTGATAAACATTAACGAGGTTTCGCAACTTTACGAAATACGAAAACGAAAACGGATACGTCATAAATTCTTGTAACGTTTGAATAGAACACCTTGAATATCTGTTACATTTGGTGAATATTTTAGGACGATCATCAACGATTTGTAGGTGGAAAATTTGAAATATTTTGGAACAATAGCAACTTTGAAAAATGGAAGTGTGACGTATCCGTTCGTTTTTGTACCGTATTTTATAAATTTTCAAAACCTCACTATTATGGTATACACATATAACTTGATTTTGGTGTAGTCATATATCCAAAACTCGTTGTTTACAGAGATGCGTTCTAAATTCCTACGGATAGACGTAAAGTAAAAAGTAGATATTATTCTCTGAAGTATATGCAATTAATTCTGTATGAACTTATTTTATAAAGTGCAGATGAAATGAGATAATTATTCTGTCAGGATGACTATCGGGTGTTACGGCCGTATATCAAGGTACAAGCACGACATACGATTAAAGTACAGTGGCCTGCAAGAACCAGAAACCGTGACTTAACAATCACTGATTACAACGAAATCGGAATGAATACAGATACAGAATTGAATACAGCACAACCTTGATTTTAACCGCAAACTAATTAACTTTGGTGATTCCCTACAAATCTCTTAACTACACCATACTTATGTTTTTGTATATTAATAATAATAGGGATTAACTTTGAGGTGTTGTGTGCTTTGATAGTTTAACTCCCATATAATAATACCGATATTAACTGGTTTGGGTTTTCAATCTGTTTCACATAATCGAATATCGGTTTTGTTAAGCTTTTTTATTTTTATGGTAAATTGTCAGAGGCCTACCAGTGATAGATTGTATATATAGGTCAGGTCAATGTGAATAAGTATCATACACTTACTGTGCATAATATGTCTCAAGTAGGTGACGAATACATTACTCTAATCAATTGAATAGGTTTTGTACAAATGAATGCTTATACATGAAAACACGAAAATTGTTATGTTTATATTTGTTTAAAATAATATAATATTTATAATAGTACATCCGTCATATAAGTACGTAAGCCTGCATTGTGGTACACCACCTAATGTTTCTTAAGCAAACAGCGTATATAATGCTGTGTTTAGTAAGTCTATCTGCCGTTCCTGGAAACCATCTTCAGCAATACTTTGGTGACACCACGAATAGACACTCTTACGCACGCCTACGTCAACGAGTGCGTAAAAGATACAAAACATGTACACATTTCTATTGATTAACTATTGCACTCGTGCGTAACGTCTCTTTACGGGCTTTCTGTACGCGCGCAGAAGAGTTTATCATCATCTCATTATCATCATCATCGTCGTCATCGTTATTTTCATCGTCATTGAAATCGTCACCGTCATGAACATCGTCATCATCATCATCATCATCGTCATAATCATTATCACCATCATCATCGTCATCATCACCACTACCACCACCACCACCACCATAATCATCATCATCATCATCATCACCATCATCTGTATCATATATTCAATGATAGCTCCTGGTTCTCCCAGTTGTCTCATTACTTTTTAATTAAACATACTTATAATAAGTAATTAAGTCTTTTATTCGATTGTGTTGGATTGAGATCGCCGTGACGCAACCTCTGCGAACTGTACGTATCCGACTGATCAGCGTAACCCGATACGGGCCGTATAAACGAGATTGACCATTGACTCGAATGGACGATAATGCTTGTCTAACGATGATTGACCGGTTCAATCTATACACGAGACTGGTCACTCGTTAAAAGTATGTTTTAACTTGAGTGTATGGAAAGCTTCGACCTGACTGACCTACTAATTACGAACAACAGTAGAAAGTACAAGCGACTCGGCCTTCCTATTTTTTCGCAAACATTTATTCGTTAAATGATTTGGAAATTTGGTGAATTTATCTCAACACAGAAGAGGTTTTATAGTGAAATAATTTGCTCTCTGACTACTACTTCTGAGTTTAGGCCATTTATAAATATCTTACTCCTTTTTAAAGAAGTTATGATATTCAACATAAAAGTACAGTATTTAAAACAATGTTTACACATGATTTTCATTATATAAACTGTTATAGACCTAGCCTGTAAATACTGTACCTGAGTTAACAATTTTATCAGATTGTATCCAGAAAAATTATACCTTATCGAAAGTTTGTATGTCGATAGAGGGCGTTATATCAGTATACCATAGATGCAATAAGCCAACTACATTATTTTTTGTGATATTTTCATGATGCTCAGTGTTCTTTTTTTTTGTTATTTTAAGGCTAAAATAAGTCGACTGTGTGTAAAGAAAACGAAATGTGTTTATTTTTTAACGTGTTCTAATAGATTTGAAAATGTTATGATCCTTGTTTGTTTTGTTGTGTTTTTTTTTTTTTTTTGGCGATTTAAGCCTCATTGTTCCTGTCCTCTAAACATAAGGCCAAAAAAATTGGTAATTTTAAAACTAAGATAGAATACCAAATTATGTTGAAATTATTTGTACCAGTTATAATCGATACCAATAAATGGACATATTCTGAAACAAACAAAACTATGTTAATCGTAGGCCTATGCTTAGTTTTATAAGATCACAATGTAGGAATTCTTATTTTGTTTTTTAATGTTTGAGTGATTTCAGCCTCATAATTATGCAAAGTGTTGATAACTGAAGCCTACATCTACGTAAAAATAAAATAGGTCTATGGTGGTTTTGTTCCAATTATAATCTTCACCAGTGATGGAGAGTTGGGAGGACATGTAGGACCGAGGCCTATTCTGAAACATTAAAAGTCTAGGATTTGTTAATCATTAGAAGTTTAGTTTATCAGGTTATGAGAAGGCATTTTTTCAAAAAAGCATAATGATTAGCCTTAAAAAAAAATCAGTTAACTTATTCTTACTTAAACAGTTTTTTTTATGTTTTACATAAATATGTATTTTGACCTGTGATGTCTGGTGAATAAAAATGCAAACACATATCCAACGTTTCAGTTTGGAATAGACCTAGCCTAGTGGTATTTCAGAATATTCTTTTTTCATTGAACTGTTGCCACCTACTCCAATGCATAGGCCTAATGCGAAATTATTTTTCAACTCGTATTTTTCACATGACACCAAATCTACTGAGTAATGTGTGAAATTATTGATAATTATTCCAATTTGATCTCAGACATGTTTTCTTCCGAATTCGAAATAGTGATAATAAGTTATTTCAAACAAAAATAAAATATAGATGGATTGGTCATTTTTCGCGTCGTTGATTTGTTTCGATAATTTGGTATCCGACAGTGTCTGCTACGAGGTAGCCTAAAAAACTAGGCCCATTCATTGACACAAACTGACCTTGGTCAGTAGTCCTTTATTTTACAAGGGTCAACGATGCAAACATCGTTGTGGGCAAAAACAAATAAAATATGGACCGTGCACGAACTAATCGTCTTGATTTTGAGAGGTCTGTACGAAGCCGGACACCGTGGACCCGACCTACATTCCGGCTATTTACACTACAACAACGTGGACTGTACTGATTTTCCGCGCCTAAAACAACCGCAGCGGACATGCATCAGAATATATTTACCCGCCTCAAATATTTGCACATTTCACCGTATTTTCACTGATTAATGAAGGAAATTGAAAGGCGAAAGTGGCCAGAGAAAGCTTTTATTGACACGGAGTAGGACAGTGGAATAGTCGCTCATTACGAGGGTCAATTATGGTGTATCGTTTTCCATTATTCGTTTACTTGATCTTCGTTGTTTACTTGTAGGAAAATATGATCTATCTGTACTGTTAGTTTCGGCTCAGTAATATCGCTGTAGCCAAAGACTTCCAGACAGGTTCAATTGAGGTCATATCCCGACCCAAAGGTGTCATTCGACTCTTGTGGGAGAGTGGTATAATAACGCCATAACGAATGTCTTTATAATTCTACAGTGTCTGTATTTGCTACATTAATTAAACATGAATCTCCCGTGTATCTAATAAATGAACAACATTACTTATTCATAGGTTTGTCTACGTTTTTTAGTATACATGTTTAATAACGCCTGAAATAAAAGTTCCTCACACAGTTATTTGTAGATTCAAACTAAGTTTAGGCCTATGGTGTCTTTCCGAAAAGAGTATACAATCACATCTTCATTTGAACGAAAATAATTTAGCATAACCAATGTGCACTTTTTAAACTTAAACGATGCGTTTTTCTACTAACATGTATTTGAAGTCTGTGCTTTACAATGGTATGAGAGATGATGCAGACCCTCTAAAATTAAGGAACGAAAGTACATGTTATTATCCTTGCTCCTTAAGCCTATTCCAAGTTCAGGTTAGGTGTCTAAGTAGTAGGCCTATCTCCATCCTCATTTACGACTCACAACCGACCTCTCCACAAGCGTTTGTTAGAATACTTTTATAAACGGTAAACCTTTAACCCGTGATAAGCTTTATAGTCCGAGATCACATTTAAGAAAGGCAAACCTCGACAAAATCCTACGGTTAAGGCAAAATAAAATTAATTACTAGTTTCACGTCCGGGATATGAAATTTTATTTTGATGAGGGGCTTTACTATT
>JAOTQE010104739.1:0-13635 GCA_025631205.1 Nesometra sesokonis
GGGGGAGGGTGCCAACGGACAAAGAATTTTTTTTTTTTTGCACAATTTTTTTGGCATTAAAAGTGCACCAGAGAGCATCTGTAGAGAAATTTTGCTGGACCCCAGTCGGGCCCTGGACCCACGCCTATTGTTATCATTTTCCTGTTAAAACATCATACCTGGACTTGTCCAACTTGGCATCGGGCCCTCTCTTTCTAGCTCAGCTGAATCCATCCCTAAGATACACATTTTCGCTACTATGTCTCCAATTTCTAATTATATGTTCATAAAGGTCATTTCCTCTAATTAATATATTGTCAATATCAGCAGAAGAAATATTGCTGGTATAAAAATTGTTGTAAGAGAAAAACAATGCCAAAGCAAAGAAAGTAATAGCAGTGCATTGCGTGCTGCCATGAAAAAACCTAGAACTGCCTTGGTGCATTGATCGCTGTACTGTTCTTATGAGGGGTATTATTAGACCTACTTATGCTTTGCTGAAGCTATTCTATATAATATAAACTGTATTGTAAAATTCTAAGACTTAGTTTTCTAAAATATAACAATTCTATAAACTCTCGCTTATCGCTGACATCTTTGCACCTTTCTATGACCAGCTATACCAAATAGCTAGGCCTTCCCTGATGTATACAGTTTTCCCCTAATTCTTTATTTGTGCATGCATGACGTCATTTTTCATAAAGCTCGTCCATAGCTCCAGCTTAGCTCACGTGTGCCGATCTTTTTTCTTATTCTTTATATGCGCAAATACTATGTGACATTTATATAGTGCTTATTGCCAAAGCTTTTAAGAGCCTCACAATTATTACCTCTAGTCATTGGAACAAACACGGAATACATTTCATTCCATAAACAGCCATAATCAGCGCATGGCATTTCTCCATCCCAGGTACCCATTGTTGGTAGAGAGAGGCAATGTGGATAAAGTGTCTTGGCCTAGGAACACAAACAGCTGGCCAAAGTGAGCCTCGAACCACTGACCTTGTGATTGGAAGTCTGAAACGCAACCACTGCGCCAACTACCCAGGAAGACAGTATAGAATAGAACAATATAAATAAAATCATATAAATGACTATTTCCAAATTACATACACAACCATATAACCATGCTTCGCTTGCATAAACTAAATGTATTCAGTAATAATAATGTACAACAGAGGGAAATGTGTTTAACTGATTGGTAAGAACTAAACTAATTCTACACTGGTTATTAAGGATGGATAAAAAAATACATTATTAACCACTTAAAAATGTTTTAGTATGGCCTACAGAACAACTGTAGGAATCACTACTAGTTGAAAATATGTATATTAAATTATTATTTAAAAATTACACACATTTACACAAATATTAATTTATCAAATTCAAGTACATGGTAACAAATGTGAACTGGGTTTTATAAGGTATCTTTGAACTAGCCCTCGGTGATTTAAATGCAGATAAAGTCCTCTTCACACACAGAAAAAATATCTGCATGTTACCAATAACATGTTACTATTATTGCTAACTTTAACCATGGAGGTTTTAAAATGCTTAGATTTATACAGGTCAAATTCTGGTAATTTAACTGTTTTCTTCATGAAATAGGCCCAAGTAAACAGTATAATATCGGTGTTTTACAATAATATGGCAACCACGGTGCCTATCATTCTGTTTTATTTTACATTATGTATAAACACAGGTTAAATATATTCTGAACCAAAACAAGGCAACAAATACAAAAGTTTCAAGTAATGCCATAACTTGTTTGATAGACGTATTTATTTTGTAACAGATCTGTTGTGCTGAATGTCAATTGATGCATTCATAAAACATAGAAATGCAATAAATATAATATATTATAACTGTTGCATTTTTATGATGGTTTAAATGAATGCATCAATTGATATTGTGCATTGCAAACCTGTTAAAAAATAAACATGCTTATTAAATTAGTAAGCAGTGATGTAAGTTTGAACATTCATGTTTTTCAATATCAGGAATCTATAGGTTTTGTGCAAACTTAAGTAATGAATGTCTACCACCCACTATCCTCCTACCTGATGCAGTTAAAAGGTGCATAAATCATACAATTATGCACTGTCATTCCTGTTTTTATCACCTTAATATTTAAAAAAGTACCTTTACATAATGCTGCAATAAGACAGGAAATGGTGATAGGTTCACAGAGGGAACTATTGAAATAGTTCAATCTAAAAGAAGATGCTCTACTCCCCTACTCACATAATTCTGTAGCACTACTGGTTAAACACAACAAAACTACATGAGGAGTCCTCCCCATTTACCAATTTTGCAATTTTGAAACCAGGTTATGCCGATCTCTACATGGAGGTAATTAGTAGTTAGTAGTTTATAATAAGACTGTCACAATTAAAGAAAAAACCTATGTTGTAACTTCTGAAATAAGTCATTGTTTTAAAAAATTCAAAATTCTAAGTACAGTATAATCATTTTTATTTATATTTACAACTAAGGTAATTATAATGCCCAAGTTTTCATAAACAACAGTTTTTAAAAATTTCTAGCATGGTTATTAAACACCCCAGCTAATAATTTAACGTTTTTAGAACGTTATAATAACGTTTCCGTTTGGTTTTGTAAACGTTCTTATATAATGTTATATGAACGTATATTTGTAGAACCACATTTACGTACACATAACGTAATTAATAACGTTCAAAATAACATTTTCACAGCGTTATTTAAAAAGGGCCATAACGTCATATGAACATATATTTTTAGAACCAGATTTACGTACAAATAACCTAATTAACAACGTTCCAAATAACGTTTTCACGTTATTTAAAAACGACCTGGAAACGTTTTTATATAATGTCGTATGAATGTATATTTATAGAACCAGATTTACGTACAAATAACATGATTAATAATGTTCAAATTAACGTTTTTACAACGTTATTTAAATTCGACCTGGAAACGTTTTTATCTTATGTTATATAAACGCACATTTGTAGAACCTCATTTACGTACATATAACGTAATTACTAACCACAAAAATAACGTTCATACAACGTTATTAAGAAAACACATGGAAACGTGTTTATATAACGTAATGTAAATGTTTTTTTGTATAACTATATTTACGTATTGTAACTTTGTTAATAACGTTCAAATAACGTTTATAAAACGACATAAAAACGTGCTGCTAACGTTTATACAACATTCTTACATCCGTTTAGTAATGTTACACTAACGTAATCATACTGTTTCTCGAATTTACTAACATTATTATAACGTTACAATCAAGTTGTTACTTCATTGCAAAAACGTTAAAAACAGTACCACATTTGGATTCTAAATGACGTATTAAAAAACGTAAGCAGTAACGTTTAAATAACACATCAATCATTGATTCAGCCACGACAAATTACCTTATTATTTAAAAAAGTACCTTTACATAATGCTGCAATAAGACCATAGGAAATGGTGATAGGTTCACAGAGGGAACTATTGAAATCTAAAAGAAGATGCTCTACTCCCCTACTCACATAATTCTGTAGCACTACTGTTTAAACACAAGTCTATCCTCACCATTTGATTGGTTGATTTCCTATCATGTGATAATGGTAATTTTGTTCCAATCAACGACAAAAATGATATTCCCTGATTCCATTGAATGGTCAGGTAGTTGTCAACATTTTGAGTTGTTTTGTCTCATGATAGGCCCTATACCAAGTAATCACATATGTAAAACAACCTGTACAGCACGCCGCCTATAATTGTTATACTTCACGATGTCTAAAATACTTCCTATAGGCCTAGCACTGCTTTTTCACCAGGGCATTCAACATTCAAATCAAGATTACAGCAATACTGTTTTTCAATAGGCAAATTTATTCGCACCCGAACGAATAGATCACAAATTTTCGCTCATGGGCACGTGCAGTAAGAACCTTGTAGTTGAAAATTAAACTGTGCATGTCCAATGCTTGCTTATGGGCATGTACAGTAAAAACTTTGTAAGAACTGCGCATGCTTACAAGCAAAAATGTTCCCTCATGGGAAATTACATGATAAAAGCAGGAAGTACATGAACTATTTGTGGCATTAGTCAAAATCTTCTTCTAGATTGTCGGAATCACTATGAAACTAAACAAACTATGAAATCTATAAAATATTATATTTTTGTACTTGCAAACTTGAAACATTTAACAAAACATTTATTGATATAGTATTATAAAACAGTGACTAATTAAATACGATCATTTACTGTGAAGTATATGGAAAGGTAAAATTTAGTAGGCCTAAGCATCATCAATATTAGCTTATTAGAGAGGTCTACCTGGCCTAGAAATGCACCCGTTCGGCATTAGTGCTTGTCCTATACCTTAGGCCTAGCTATTTTTAAGTTGATTATAATTCACCTTTGACGAGTCACTATAGTTTACCATGTCACGAACATCACACACTCAGCTTTCGCATTTCTTTGAAAGTTAGGTCATATCCGAAAAAAACTTTAATAACAATTGTAATTCCATTCTCTCTGTTACAAACATCTCTCAGCATAAATGCATACAACACATCCAGAACTCATCAGCAAACTTACTACAAAATCAAAAAAGCAAGCTCATATCACACCAATTCTGAATGAGCTTCACTGGCTTCCTGTTCCACTCTGAAGTGTAAAACAGCCATGATTATTTACAAGTTTATCAATAGTGTAGCACCTTGGTATATTTCCACCTTGCTTAAACCCTGTGTATCATCAAAAAACCTGCGTTCATCTGATAAAAATCTGTTTGAAGAACAGCAACCATGAAATCAATGGAGTTCAAAAGCTTTCTCCACCATTGCTCCTAAAATCTCAAATGGCCTACCACAATACATAGTGTCTGTAACACTAGTTGTAATTAAATCGCGGCTCAAATCTGTTCTCATCTATCTAAACTTCTTTCTACTGTTTTATTACCGTTTCTATGACTTGGGAGAGAGTACCATGAGCACATGCTCCGGATATATATCTACATTATTATTTATTATTACGGTAGCCTCAAATTAATATGTAAATATCAAGTTAATAACATTTTTTGTTCAACCACCTCAACTGTAAGGCAAGTAATATTTGGACCTACAGTCTTTTAATAAATACCATAATATGCATAAGACCAACTGGTGTCTTCATGAGTAATCCAAAAATATCCAGTCATTGATTAGAATAGATTATGAGAAATTTCAAAGATCATGGCGTTAACAATCACAACTATCAACAAATTATTAAAGAATAATGAACTTAAATATAGTCCGCCACTCCAGAACTCCAGAAAATGTATTGAGTTATTCAGTATATACCAAATGAGTGCAAGGAAAATAACATTTCCTTGGGTAGATGACAATCACAAGTTCAAATGATATTGATTAAGAATTCTGAATGTTTTTTAACTTTCAATGGTATACCGCAATGTTTATGTGTTTTTTTTTATTTGTGTCATCAATAAAAGGTAGATTGATAGAATCACAACTATCTTTCTAATCCTCATTCTTCAATATACTGTAAGACTTCGTTTGTGGTGGTGTTTTTTGTTGCTTTATTTTTTTAAGTATTATTTATCATGGGATGTTGGGCAGCTTATGTGGTACTATAAGTAATAACTTCCAAAAAACTTACAAACATCCTTTATTGTTTGTTTATCCTTACCATTACCATTTTCCAGCATGTAAATTTGATTTGTTTATAATTAATTTTAATATCTAAGGCACATATAAAAAAAAAATCCCTTTCCGCCACCCCTATGGAAAAGGCCCTGCTCAAAAAGCTATATAAAATGCCCTCATGTGTTAATTTATTTCATTTTAAATTTGTTTAATTCATTATTCTCCTAAAAAAATAGGTAAAACCTTTGACTTGTAACCTGTACATTCTACTGCAGTTTCAAAGTTTACTTAAATGTACAGTTAATTAGTGAATAGATATAGACACTGATGACAGAATAGCAATCACAGAAATTATCCATTTCAAGTTTAGTGCAGAATTATATTTCAGGTCTGTTGATGGCAAAAACAAATTTGGATATTTATGTAATATTAAATGCCTTTAAGGGGATACCGAAAAATAGTGTTTGAGCTATGGCAAAATATTGAACGAGTCAAAGACAAGTTTAATATTTTGCCACAGCCAGTACAATATTTTTCTGTATCCCCCCAAAATAGGCATTCAATATCTATTCAATATACCTTACTTTGTCAGGCCTTTAGTCCAAGACCTAGCTACTACCTAGCCTACATCTCCAAAAACAAAAAATATTAACAGCAACTCTTGTAAGTTTTTTTATAAGTGATTCTTTATAATCAACAAAAGTTAGTCAATTGTGCGAAATGCCGAGTTTTAACAGGTAGTTAAGCCTAGCTACCTCTTGTTGCGCATTCACCACTTACTACAATAAAAACAATTCTCTCGCTTGGCGAAGTGACATCATCGGCTAATATCCCACTACGCGAAGGTGGATACTAATAGACTATATAATATTGAACCAGTCAAATTGGTAGAATAATCCATTATTGTGTACTTACGGAGGCTTCCGATGAAACAGGACATCAATATCAAGTTTACCTGCACTCTCCAAGACAGAGTAACTCTGTGATGCAAACGTGAACTTGCCGACTAAATTTGCGGCTAAAGTAAATGATATTAAGAAATTAGCATGGGATATTAAAAATTGTGGTTTCAATCTCTAAAATCATCGAATTTATGCTGTATAACAATATGATTTCTACTCATCTGGGTGGGTATTTAAAACATCACCTTTTTAAAAATATGATTCACCACACTGGCTGGATAATAAAGAGTAACCTAATTATTTCGAAACCATTTTCAGAACATTACGATGTGTCAGCCATTGTGTTTGATTTTGACCATACAACACTACTATCTGTTGAAATTTCTATGTTTGTTACAGTTAATAACATTACAATGTAGCTTTCACCATATTTAATTTAGCCATAAAACACAACATAAATTGCCCTAATTTAAAACATGATGAGATTTGCTGACGGTGACTGTGCTTTCTTGAAAGCCAGTCAAATTGCGAGTTGATGCGGGATTTAAGCAAGTACATAAACTAATGACTAGTCAGGGATACTAAGTCTGATGTAAGATGAAAAGTGGAAGAGTGCATTTCATATAGGGGTAAATGTATTACTTAAAACTCAACTAAAATTAAGGAGGTATTTTATTCAATTATTAGTCAGAAAAAATATAAAAATTCGTATTTTGTGGTGTGCAACTAATATCCCTTGTACACAGAACATCTAGATAATACTCTGGAGAAACATCAGAGCATGGTTACCATTCATAACTTTCTAACCAAGATCAACAAAATAATTAGCAGTGTTTTATATAGTTAATTCAATTTAAAACAATTCAATTTATTATTCATCATTCTTATACATTATGTGTACAAAGTTAAGTTTGCATTACCTACAAAATTGCATAGCAACACAAGTAATGTCATCAGTGAATATTGTAATCTTTTCCTTATTTATCCTAAAAACCATAGAAGATTGAAGTTATAACTTTTTGACATGGTGTCCCTGATGTGTCTCGGGAAAAGACTGGGGTACATTGATCACCTGTATATCTATAGTGTTTTGAATTCACACTAAGCAAGACTCTGGAGTTGATGCCTATGTGCAAATCTGGGATCTGAACCTACTCAATTTTTGGGATCTCGACATTCTACAACAATGCTCTTTTCTATACTCATCTATTGAGCATCTTATTCCAAAAGACCCTACTGCAATTCATCTTCCTATACACTTCACTAACCACTTCCAGCACAATATATGTTTTCCAAGTCCTAAGTTATGGAACAACTTACATTCCTCACTTAAGAACCCATCCTCTGCCAGACTATTAATCAATACTAAAAAACATCTATTTCATGATATCAACATTTTTCGCTCACCCTTACTTCTTACTTATATTTTCCCTGTCAGTCTGAACTCACAATGCTGTTTTACTACATTGTTGTAATTGCATTTTGTCACTTGTTCTGTTTCCTCATACTGTACTGTCTCTATATGTTTTTGTTCCGTTTTTTTTTCTTTAGGCTTGCTCTATACAAGATTTTTGTTTAATCTTCTTAGGTATTTATCTTCCGTCTTTTAGTTTAATATTATTTAAGCATTAGTTATTACTATTTTAAACAAAGAATACAGTTTTATGGAGGTGAATAACTGATCACAATTGCCATTATTTTCAAAACGAATGACATTCAATGACAATGGAATAGTCTAGGGAGCTACAAACCTCTGATAGATATGACCTCATCCTTGTATTACTGTCATGCTAGAAACTTTTCTCAACTAATGCTAATAGATTCTAGCAAAGAACAGCATTTAATGCAGTAGACAGTTGCAAACTAGCCAAGTAGAAAGATAATGGGAAAAGTAAAAAGGGAGAGTCATTAAAAAATAAAATCATTCATACCTGGAGGGAATTCAGTCTGACAACGGCTCTGAATGTTTTGAACTTTCTCGACCAATGCCAGCATGCGAGGAGGGCCGGTGGGACGGATGTGTGTACGCTTACCACCAAGTAAAGAACGTACTGCTGCATGCCGAAACCTAAATAGTAGAGATACAAATTATTAAAAACAGTTAGAATTACATGCTGTATTTTGATTCACGTTTTAAAACAATTAACTTGATTTTAATATTAGGAAGAAAATTCTTTTCTATTCTAATGTCGCTCCAATAATTGTGAGGTGTCGTGACAAAATGAGTCGTGTTGTATGCCAGATCATTTTGATATATTCACAAAAATAGACGTAAAGTCGTAATTTCACAATAATGAGATTCCTGTTGTTATGTTAAGTTTAGTATTTAAATTTTATGATTAAAAACCTCCTGTTTATGCTTATTTACAGTAAACATGTTTTTGAACTACTTTTTGTAAAAGCTGTTTTTCAAAATCAATAGAAAAACACACTGGAAGTCAACAGTTGTTTATCTTTAAAATTGATTTTCATACACCAATGTTTTAAATTATTTTTCTCTGGTTATACTGAAGTCATGAACCTAATTTAAAAACCAATTTAAAGCTTATAATCTCTTCTATACAAATTTGACAATAACTCAATTTTGGTTTTCTGTACAATATGACTCTTTTTGTGGTTACCTCATAATTGGTCGAAACTGTTGGAATGCAAAACATCAAACTATAGGTACTTTTATGTCATTAAATGACACCTATACAATGCAACATTTCCATTATTCATTATGAAAAAAATGTATGAGAAACTACAAATATACAATATACAATCATGAAAAAAAAACAAAAAGAAAGGAGTCACAAGCAGTACCAATTAGCCTCGCACTGTGTACTAGTGTTGTAGCATAGGGTAATAAGCTCCAACAAATCCTTTGCTGACTTTCCTATTTACCATGGCTGAGTTCCGTTATCATGGACCTATAGGTCCATGATTAGATTACATAACGATGTACATGCATCCTCATTATTCTACCAAGACCTGACTCATGCACAGGCGATATAATATCTATGCTTCATTAAAAAAAAGCCATAAAATCAATATATTTTTAGCTGAGTTATAGAAATTTTCATGGAAGTTATCAGAATCATCGTATTTTTTATCAGAACATAAACCATTTTGTTAAGTCAAATTTTTTTTTTTTACACCATTTTGTTTCGCACAGAGTTATATGTATTTTTAGCCATAATAAAGACTCAAACGTGTAATCCTATTTGAGTGCGCTCACAAAATAATTAATCTTTTTTACTTATCATGAATATTCAAATCTGTCCATTTAGCGCCATTTTAACCGATTTATCGTTTGTTTTACTTCTTAAAACAAGTATGTAATATGCTTCAGTCTATATTATGCATTTCTTAATATCAATAACCATTATACAATAACATAATGTACTAACATTAATATTAGTCTTATATATTTTTAATTACTAATTATTTAATAATTATCTTAATTGCCAATAACATGTTTTGTTTCATATTTATTAGAAAGGCTATTTCTTTAAAGTAGTTAGGCATATGTATGCTAATAATACACATAGTACGGTATTATTTATTATAATACAATATTCATCCTTATTATTATTACACCAATGGGAGTGTATTAAATATTTTTGTTACTCTTGTAATTTAAATTAGATATTTTTATCAATCATTTAATTTACTTTCAATGTTCCATTCTAAGTTCCACTGTTTATTAGGTATTTCATGATTATATTAAAAACACGGTCTTTCATAATTATATTGAGCCCTATATTTGTTTCTTTCTATCGACATATAGATTTTGTCATAGAGATATTGTATTGTCCAATTGAAACAAAGTATAAAGTCATGTAAAAAAAATAAATTAGTTATCACCACTTTTACAAAGCATAATTTTTAAAATAGCAGTTAGTGTGTAATAGTGTTAATAACAAAAACCATTCAATTGATTTTTATCTGAACAAATAAAAAGCCACATAATCATTTTTTAAACTTATAGGGCTTATTAACTTTAAAAAAATCAAGTCAGTGATATTTCAAATTTTAGGAGGGGTTATTAACCATTTTTTTTACATGGCCTAAATGAAATATACAAATTTCTAAAATTTGAATATTTCATCAGAAATAACTGTGAAATAACAAATAAATGAAATATAGAAATTTCCAAATAAATAATATGAAATGTTAGATGATTTTTAAATACATTTGTAGATTAAGCAAAATTAGTTTGTTGTTGGTTTTTGTCATAGATTTATTATTACGGCTAGATGGTGAACTTCCACAGAAGACAGCCCAAAGTGCAATTCCATGGAATCGCCTACTATTTCGGAATCCAACCAATCAAATCGTGTTACGTTCTGAGACTGTTGCTATGTCGAAATTGCACACACGCAATCTTATATAGTTTTTAATTTATCAATAAATGAAAGTAATAATAATAATAATAGTTAGATTTTTATAGCGCATAATGCAAAAAAGCCTCTATGCGCTCAGTGATAGAGTATGTTGCTTTAGTGATAATTGCATATATGTCTTATCATTTTATATCTCGACAAATACAGTTTTCATGGGAGCACAAGTGCTCCACAGTCCCTCTGTACGACGCACAAAAAACCTAAAACAGAAAATTACCGTGAACCTAATCTAACAAGAACAGACCAAACCCATACCACTGCATTCCGTTTACCAGCAATTTAAGGTGCACAGACCGGCTAGTACATAACTCACAGGTGTTCTCAGTAATATGGGCATGTGACTAGACAGAAAAGACAAAACTACCAAAAAAAAGGGAAAAAATGTGTCTTAACAGACAAATAGTTATGTATTTTCAAGGGTTAAGAGACCAAAAACAAATGACATTTTAGCTTCAACTTGAACAGAGTCAAACTTGAAGCTTCTCTAATATCGACTGGTAAACCGTTTCAGAGGATAGGTGTTGCAATGCTGAAAGCCCTATCATCAAAAGATTTTAATCTGGATATGCGTCGGGTGAGAACTGAGCTGCCAGTTGATGATCTCAACGATCGTGAGCATGATGTAGATCGAAGGGTTAACATGTCACGAATGTACATGGGCAAAAATCATGCAAAGCTTCAGTTAACAGCTGTCTCTAATTGGTAAACGCAAGGCAGCCACTGAGAAGGTTATTTTCTATGTAACTGAATGCTTATTGCTCCCAAGACTCGGCTAGGTACATATATCCATTTGGTTTTAAGGCATGTACCATATATTTTTTATGCGATTTATAATCAGATTTTTTAGATGTTTCTTAGTAGTTTTTTCTATCAATTCTCTTCTCATTGAAGTATATGCTATCGCAACACTGCTGTTTCTTATCGCTGGTCCCTATTGTTCGTATTTGCCTAGAGGTGCAGCACGAAATACAAAAAAAAAGTGTATTAAAGGAAGCCAGAGTAAGTTTTGAACGTCAAATAAGGTAGTCTAATACGATAGTCTGGTGTGTAAAGACAAAATTAATACTATAAAACGTCAAATAAGGCAGTCTAATATGGTAGTCTGGTGTGTAAAGACAAAATTAATACTATAAAACGTCAAATAAGGCAGTGTAATACGGTAGTCTGGTGTTTAAACAAATATTAAGAAATCTGAAGCTGGTAAAAGTATTGAAAATTTTTAATTGCAATATAATGATTACCCTCAATAAGCAAATAAAAATGTTTGACTTCTATTCGGTGTTATAGAACACCAAGGATAACCCACTAAAGTCTGAAGTGAACATGGGACTAACGGCTTAACATCTCATACAAAAGATGGTGCGCTAACTTGTATTTTGACCTTCCAGCCGAAACACAAGGAGAGTGGCGTGGTGTTGAATCGAACCATGTTACACCACATTTTGGTAAATTACCAAAATGTGCACTTACCAAAATATGCTGTAACATGTTACGGCATATTTTGGCACCTGCACATTTTGGTAAATTTGCCAAAATGTGCAGGACATTAATAGCACATTTTGGTTACCTCATTAATCACACAATCATCACAAAAACTCATTGTAAGTGCAATTGGTTTTTATCCCCACCGAACGAATTCGGTAGCCTAAGAGGACTATGAAACGGCGTTTTTGTGTGTGTGCATGAGTGTGCTCAAAATGATTAAGATTTGCTTCCTCTCTGTCATTTCTAGGACTTGGTTGGAATAACCAAACTTCAACATAGAATTCTCAAATTCATTAACTATGCAATTTTTATGCAAATGTATGCATTTTTTCCAGAAATTAACAAAAATACCACTTCTACATTTTACAATGGATTTTGATTCTGGTTGTTTTATCTGGTGGGGCTTGGTTGGGACTATCAACACAGAATTATGAAATTCGTTAATTATGCAAATTTATGAAAATGTATGCAATTGTTCAGAAATTAATGCAAATGATACTTCTAGATTTAACAATGGATTTTAATTCTGCATGCTTGATTTGATGGGGCTTGGTTGGAATTATCAAACCTTTCGGCACAGAATTATGAAATTAATTAATTATGCAAATTCATGCAAATGTATGCAATTTTTCAGAAATTAATGAAAATTAATTTGTTTCTAGATTTAACAATGAATTTTGATTCTTATTGCTTTATCTGGTGGGGCTTAGTTGGGATTATATGACACCTAGATAGATTCGTGCAATCTGATTGGGCGATCGTTATTGATCATTTGGCCAATTTCATGGTGACGTCATGAATCGTGCAATTTTTGATCTATTTACCATGCAATTTTGGATCCATATGTTTTGTTCCATTGCACGCTCGCCGAGACGTGAAAACGCTCACATACTGTAAAGTGCATGATATGCAACAATAATGCGCTCAGCTGCACTGTATTAATTTTGTACTGCACTAGCGCTAGCGCTATCACGTGTATGATCTACGTATCCTCTAAAACAGGCGGTAAACAAGCATGGCTGAAAAAGGGTTTGTTTTGATGACAGATGAGGATTTAAAATTCCCTTCTTACATGTTTCTAAATTCATAAAATGTCAAATGACAAGGATCTATTTACATGTAGGAGGTGTCATATAAAACAAATAATAAATGTTTTTTCAGTTGTGCGATGACAGAATATTTCATGAGGTGAAAGATGAAGTGATCCATTCAACTCGGCTACGCCTCGTTGAATGGATCATTTCATC